>WAAG01004063.1:4088-14225 GCA_013390105.1 Tichodroma muraria
CAGCGACCATGCTTTGCTCAAACCGGAAACCAAGAGAGAGCTGGTTCCCGCGTTCGCACGTAAAAGGTGTATTCGCAAAGGCGTACCCACGCTTTCATTGGTTTTATCAAGTGTCAGTAATATACATTGGCCAATCACGGCCAAACTACTACACCCAATGGAGCAACCACCGCCTCTCGCAGCCACTGCTCTGACCCCGAGAACCCTCAGCTGCTCCATGAATGTGCCTGTAGTAGCCACGGCAACCATCTGTTCTTCACTGATGGAAGAGACATGCAGCTGGCTGCTGTTTGTAAATCGCACCTAGCCGCCACGGGAGCCACACAGACTCATCATCACAGCTTGCAGCGCACATGCTATATCTGCTGAGCTGATGCTAACTGGGTACTCGGCATACAGTGGTAATCTATCTCAGTATTCTATCTCAGTCTCTTTTCTCTTTGCTCCCTTTTCTATCCCTCCTTTGGTAGGAACACTTACCTTTCTTTATCAATAAAATGCTCTCGGATGTAATATGGCCACATTTGCGCCTTATTTTTGCCCAAGAAATCTATCAAAAAGAATTCTCCTTGACTCCCCTTTTACAGTGGGATGGGAGAGTATCAAAATAGCTGATTTCATATTTGCTAATCCCCGGAGGCATAGAAATCTATGCCATAGACTACTATGGAAGAGTGGGAATGCAGTGTGGTGATGGCTGCATTGCAAACACTTTGTGTTCCACTCGATATCAAGATGAACTGCAGAATATAGTGTCAGGATAAATAGAACCAGATATTTGCATTGTTATGAGATAACGTAATGACTGTGTACTGAAAGGAACAAAGTTTTAGTGGCTGAACAAGTTCTCTGGCAGCAGCTTCATTTTCCATTCCAAACACTCTTCCCCCCCTCAAACTGTGAGGAAATCTTGCAATCCTGCTTGTAAAAAGTAACACTGATGAGTTGACTTTGGGGACAGGAGGTCACACCAGCTGCTTCTCAGTCAGTGCAACAGATGTTCCTTCCTAAAAAGGGCATGCTGTACTCTTTCTCCAGTGTTCGTGTGTCTCCAAAATACTGTATATTGAGTGTTGCAGCTTTTGTGCAGAGACTTGGCATTAGATATTTGTGGTTGCTCCTTCATGGGATGACTCAGCCCCTCTTTTACACAAAAGAACATGAACAGTTAAAGCCTTCCAAAAAGTGGGAAAACTTTGCAATTGAAATAGATCAGATGTCTGGGGTTTCCCCACTGTGTATTTTGATTTGCTAGTGAGGTCCTGTGGTGGTCTTGGTGCTTTGGTTCTTTTCAATGGAAATGAACAACACGGACAATGGTGTATTCCCTTAATGACTCTGCTCCTAAAAAAAGCCCCAATTTGACCTGAGGATGCACTAGGTTGATTTTACGCTACTACTGATTAGCATTCACATGTAATGCTTACACATCTAATGCTGTAAGAAGCATTCATGCTTCTTACAAAACACACTAAATCCACTGGGAAAGAAAATGCTGTAACTGTCCTCAAGAAAATGTGCTCTATTTAATTTATTTTACATTCAAACTGACACTGCAGGTGTCCAGTCTCCTTTGTAGTGATTCCTGTTGTGTTGCAAGATGTATTTTTGTCCACTTGCTTTGATAACTAAGTATCAACAAATTGTTTAGTGCTGAACATCTGGTGAAACTCCTGTGTTTCTTTCTGATCTGTCTCATTGCAGCTCTAATTTTAAAATTGTTTGCCTTATTTAGTAACCACTGTAGTTTTCTTGCTGCTTTTTCTCTCAGTGATTTTTCCTGTGCTCTATATTAGCGTTTATTTCTTGTGACAACATTGCATCATCCATTATGCAGCTGAATCTGCAAGCAGCATCATCACTGCAGTGATGATGAGCTGCAGTGGTTCTGAAAACTGTTGGTCAGGGAAATCTTGCAAGATTAAATTCTCCAGTACAGCTCAAGCTGTGTAACTGACTGTATATCATGAATGCGCTTGAATTAACTTCTTCCCCTCCTTCACAGAGTTTATGTGAAATGACAATATACTGCACAGGGGGAAAAAAAACCCTGTATCATATTCCCCACTTCCAGAAACAGCCCACACCTGGGTTTCAGTAAGTCAGCTGCGCTGATGGCCATGCTGCTGGTACACAGGGATTTGGCTTCAGTCCAAGAGTAGGACTGTCTTTCTACTGGGCAGATGTAGCATGTGGTGCTGAATACACACAATCACCCAAATGCTTTGTTTCTGTTAGTGCAGTTGGTTCTGAGTGGGGTTTTATAGGGTTTTTTTTGTAAAATACGAGTTAAGTGATGTATGATTATCCTGGAGACAATTTAGTATTTCTGTGAGCCTCATGGGAAACAATACCCTAGTGCCTTGTTTTTAGCTCTGATATTTTCCTCTTGTTAATAAACAGGATAGCAATAGGAGCTTTAATTGAAAAATACTTGGCTTTGCATTTTAAAATGTTTTGCGTCAGGGTGTCTTGCAGACAATTATCAATCTCAAGAAGTTCCTTTAAGATAGCTGAATAGCATTATCTGTTTTACAGATCAGAAAGTGAGGTAGTGAAATGAGGAGAGAAGACAAAGGACTCTTGCACGATTCAGTATGAATCAAACAAAAGTCGTTTATTATGCTTATTATGTCCAGACATTGTTTATATTTACTTCTTATCACAGTCATGCATTATTTGATTGGTAGCTCCACTTTGTCCATGCATCTCTTGATTGGTAGCTATACTTTGTCTGTGAGGCAAGCACGCATCTTTTTCTTGATCTAACTGGCTGATACTATAAGCATCATTTCACTTGAGTTGACACCCCCATGTCTGTCAGCAATTTTCTGCTTCTTCTTTTTTCTTGCAACATCAGCTTTTTTATCCACAAAGATATCCTCATTCTTTAGTTACAGAAGGTTAGGCTGATTCATTTAGTATATGTCCACTTTCCTGTAAATATGATCCTACAGTGAAACAAAACAATTTGCTTAAAACTACAAAGGAAGTAAGCATCAAAATCCTGTGTAGCTTTCGCTCCTTTTCAGGTAAAGTCCAAAAGAATAAGTAGGGCCAGGTCAGGCAGCGCATTAGAGGAACTTGGCCACATTGCACCTCATGCAAGCTGCACCTAAGCATTAAAATTAGGTTTATTGAAGTGATTTGTGTGAGAATCTGTTGTATTTATTTAGTTGAAAAGTTTGTGAATTGAATGTACTGGAGTTTTTTGTTGTGGGAGTTTTCTGTTTAGCAGTTCAGATGTGACCAAGAGGTCACATCTGTGTAACCTTCAGAAATGTACAAATAACTTAAGTAATTTTTGACGTTTTTGACCTGTCTTCTCAGTTTTTTTTGTTCTTTACTAGAATTCTGAAGATACTGGAATACAGGTTTGAAAGAAAAAACAGTCATGGAAAGAATGCAACAAAATGTTTCGCCCAGACTTGAAATCTTCCTGTACTTGTGTTTCTCCTTGGCGTAGGCTGCCTTCAATCAGTAGATTTTCGTAGTTTTGGTAGAGAAAGTTATTTGATATTTCTATTTCATGTGCATACCTTTGATATTTTGAAACGTGAATCTGTTTCAGGTCTTCTTCTGTTACTGATTTTTCTTTAAAATATGTCCTCAGACACCCAGTGTCATTCTGATGTGACTTCTTTTAATAGGACATCAAGTTTAAAAAAAGTCATTACACTAATTTCTGCTGGTGTCTTTGTCCCAGAGGAGTCACCATTGCAGTCTGTGGCACTTTTCTCTATGAGAACAGGTTTAGTAGGCACTCCACCATGTCCTTTTCTCTGTCAAACTCCCCTAAAACCATGTCATGATTCCCCAGTGGCAACTCAGAGAGCTGCAGAAGCCCTGGGGAATGAACACTGTTAGTGCACCCTTGCAGTTAAATGGAGTGAGGAAGTGAGGAGGAGGAAACAGCAGAAACTGTGCATTACCTGCAGCCAAATCCTGATGACACACTGGCACTGCAGCTTGTCCCACCTGCCCCCAAACCATATGCAGCCATGGTGTGTGAGCCCTGTGTGTGGAGAATTTGTAGTGTGCTAAAAAAAAAAAATATGTGCTTATTAGTTGAGGGTTTTGGATTAGATTTGGCAGGTCTGTAACAGCACATATCCTGGCCAGGGTGGTTTGTGAGAGCGCCCATCTGGATCCATGGGGGGACCTGAAGACCCATGGCATCCCACACTGATTTTCCCTCCATAGTTTCTTCCACCAGTGTAGAGAAACCCTCTACCCCTCTCAGAGGAATTAATTTTCTGTGCCCAACTGTGTTTGGGGTCTTTGTTTGTAATACTGGGGATGGTTGTTTAAGCAGCAGCATTATCCAAGGTGTGTTTCTCCATCCAGGGAAGGCTCTGTAGAACTACTTCACATCACATGTGAAAGCCTTTCTTCTGTTTTAGTGGACCCATTTCTCCACAAGCAGTTGCACCCAGCCCTTGTCCTGGTGTATAAAGCTGCAACCAGAACGGAGGCACTGCATTGTCCCTGACAGAGCCCTGGTGGCATTGAGCAACAGGGTCCTCGCTACATGTTGTTGTGGCACTTGAAACCTCTCTGCTACACAGTTTCTGATAGCCATCCCTGAAGGTGGGGCTGCATTTGGAGTTAATTTAAATCTCCAGCTGGTTTAATAATCATCAGGGTACATGTAGGTAGTGGCTGGTTCCCACAGACTTGGCAGAGATTATGGATTAATAAAGTACATATGCCACCATTTATCCTTGGACAGGAAATGTGTCCGTGGGAATTTTTGGGTCTATGGATTTGGAGGATTTCAGGGTGGAAGAGTGCAATGACTGATAATTTTAGAGGGGAAAGACAATTGTGGAGAAAGTGCTGTTATAAGCATGTCCTTGTAGCACAGTGTCTCTTTGATAAAGTGGGTTTAATGAGATAATAGATGATACTGATTTTTGTATCCCTTCCAGAAGCTGGCAGTGGGCCAAGACTAAAAGACTATATGCAAGGTTGTGCTTTAAAAAAAATTTAAAAAAAAAAAAAAATATATATAAACACATGTATTTCTTCTCTACCTTTGCAGGCAGTTCTTTACCACTCAAAAATATCCAGAAGTCCTTCAAATTGAAAACTTTTAGTTATCAGCAACTCAGTCTAAAGCTAGTTTAGCTAGCACTACACGATTATACTCTTGAGATGTAACACAGATAATTAGATAATGATCTTTTCCAAATCCTGCAGGTTATTTCCATTTATTTTATCCCAAATGTTGCTTTATTTGCACATTTAAGGAACTGTTTTCTTACTTTGGAAGTGTGCCTTTCCATGTCCACATTTTTTATTATTTGTCTGCACATTCAATTTGCAAATAAGCTGCTTTTCTAAAAGTAGTTGAAGAACTGATCAAGAAGTTTAAATCTTTCAGCCTTATTTTTGTCTCCTGTGGTTTTCCTCATATGAAATGTGATTCTTCTGAAATGCATTACTTGGAATAGTTTAAAGACCATGTTTTCTTGTAAGTATAAAGGGACCATTTCTTATGAATACCATGCCAAGGAGGGAAAAGATTCTTCATTATGCTCTTCAGGATTTCACATTGTGGTGGGTCTATTTTCTGCTGTGAGATAAGATTACGAGAAAAGCAAAGCAGGCTCAAACTTTGAAACGGTATAGAGAAAACTTTATTAACAAAACTAAAAGAATACTAAGAATCAGAATAAAACCTTCAGAACACTTCTCCTCCTCCCCCCACACCCTCTTTTCTTTCTGTACTGACAGCATACAGAAAAAACAGGATTCTCAGTCAGTTTTCCACCTCCAAAATAGTGTTTATTCAGTTCACTTAGGGAGAGGCATATCTCTTGACATGTTAAAGAGACTTCTCCACAAGAAACAGTTCTGTGGCTTCAAATTCACTGGGAATCTGTCTCCCAGGAGATGGAAATCTGATCACTGTGCAGAAGTCCCTCCTCTCGACTTACAGCTTTCCCCACAGCTGTTTTTGAGGGTTCAGTCTTTGGCTAATGGGGTACACATTTAAGGATGAGCTGTTCAGAAGCAAAGGTTCTCTTCATCTATCTCTGAAATCATCTTCATCTCTGGGAACAGAGTTTCTCTTCTTCTTCCCAGGAGGCAAATGGTCTTCATCACTCTTACCTCTCTCTCTGTTCAAACTCCTCCTAGGATCACAGCTACTTCAACATCTGCTTGCATTAGCATAAATGCCTTTGCTGATGTTTACATTTTGAATGCTTCACACCCCACCCCGCCCATGCTTCTTTCGATGAATTACGGGGAAAAATAGTCTGATGTATCAATATTTTCTCCATAGCCTTACAGGAGGACTTTCAGCCTAAAAAAAAGGCATTTCCTTATACTCCTTCCAACTGCGACCTGACTCCTTCTTGGCTGACCTTGGTGTCTTCATGTTGTTTCTCTAAGTGTCTTCTCTCTGTCTTTTTCTACCACTCGAGAGAGGATCTGAGGTCTCGCAGGTCTCATCTGTGCATTGAAGCAGTTAATATCTCACTCGGGGCCTGAGGAGGGCCATGTGCACCTTCCGGGCGCAGCGGCGGCGCACTCGCGCTGATGGATTTCAGGCCGCGCTGGGGGGGCGGTGCCAGCAGCTCCGGGGCCGGGCTGGGCCCCGCCGGGCCGCGCNGAAATTAGCCACCGATTGGTTTTTTGTCAGCTTTACAGGAAGCTTCCAAGGTCCTAACTGGGAATTACTTTCATACCAAAAAATAAATGAATGCCAAACCGGGACACATATTAATAAGTTGAAGGGAACTTGATGTAGCAACGTCTGACCCTGCCCCAGTAAACCCTCAATACACAAAACTGGAGCAGTCTTTACATAATGGCCCTAGAGTAGTACCGAAACTATCCCAAACCCAAGCTGCTTTTGTCATTTGAACCAATCAACATTTGATGTTTGGGTATCTTTTCAGTGGGATAACATTGTGTTTTAAACAGCTTTGCTGGCAAGTGTTATGACTTAGAAAAAATGAAAGTGGTCTGCCATCATGGTCAACTTGGCACAAACGAAAAAGAAAGCCTGTTTTTTCTTATTCTGCTGTGTAAGATGAATTGCATTGCACTTGGTGCTTTTGGGACAAGAATAGTCAAATGTGTGTGGCAGACATTCACATGGCTTAAAATAAGAGGAATTTTTATGGTAATACTGAGATCATTCTGTGTAAGTGGATTTGCATGATGAAGAGATACAAAGACAGACTCCCTTTTGGGTAAAAATGGACTTGGTTTGATATGAGAACAAATTGCACTAATTGAAATATGCATTTTCTCTTGATTCAGACTCCTGGAAGGAGGAATTTCACAGTATAGCTATGTAAACTCTAAACAACTACAAGTATGCAGTCAGTTGTACTGCCAATAAACACTAATGCTTTTCCATTTGAATTTCTCTGTGAATTTGTACAGCTCCTGAAATACACTTTAAAATGTATTTATTCATTATAACATTTATCTTTGGGGTTAGAATTTTTTCTATGCTAATTAGAAATGGAAGTTAGGTAAAGCGATACTGCCTGTGGTGAATAATGCTTGCAAGTGAGAGGAAAATTGTAATGTGGGAAGGTTGAGGCATTGTGCCTTAAAGGTACAGGGAGTAAGGAGTGATGGGTTTCCAGCGAAGAACTGGCATGTTCTTTCTGGCATATGCAGATGTAGCCTTGAGAAAATACGGTATGTACAAATTGAAAAGATAGGCTTTTTATAAAGTTATGTAAATACCCAGAAGTTTGAAGATCAGAAGAAAATCAGTTTTTCAAACTTTGGACATTTTATACTACAATATTAGAAAGTATTTTTTTCTGTTTGTATGCATATGTGGGAAGAGACAGTCTAGAACAAAAGGTTTGTTTAGTCTTCCAGATGTGCTTGGTGTTTTTATGTTCAATTTTGTTTTTCTATTTGAGATAGTAATTTCTATAGGAAATGATTGTGAATCATTTCCTCATTTTTTTTTCCATGTTTTTCCCTTCAAATTCAGAATTAACTATTTCTAAACCTAATAAAAAAAATAATTGTAAGTACTTTCAATCTTCTTCTTACAGTGTCATGAAGAGTTGTGAGAGGACTTTTTGTCACTGAAAGAACTTGCAATTTTTCTCCTTCAGTTTTGCAGAAAATTTTCTGAACTTTGAATATAATACCATTTATCTTTCCATCACCAGAGAAAGAGAAGCAGTCTTGAGTCCTGCTTATCTGTAGTTACAAGCATGGTCAGTAGCCTTTTATGTCAAAGAAAACAGGTTTATCTAGAGAAATGAGAAGCTATGAAAGAAAGGTATATAAATACTGTATTTAAGAAATTGACTGATAATTTAGTAGTTTGGAAGAGGTCAATAATTTTTTTTCCAGTAATACCTTCAAAGATCAAGGGACCAAAAGTAGCACTGATTATTCTCTTAGAGATGAGGACAAAATAATTACAGGTACTTTGCTGCTTTTTTAAAATGGATTCTTGACCATGGTACAAAGTGATTTATGAATATTTTTACAAAGGTTTGTTTGTTGGCTAAACTAGCAATTCATCTCAAATACAGGAAAAATAAAATACATTCTCTTTTTATAGTTTGAAAAAAAATCTTAAACACATACCCTTTAACCAGCTGCAGAAGATACATGAAAAGAAAAAATAAGGTGGTACATTCAAAATCGGTGTTAAGTATGATTATGTTTAATATTTCCATATAATTCCCATTTTGAAAGCTGGTAATACTCAAAGCTCAGACATGGAGCCAATGCTGTTCAAATTCAAAATGCTACTTGATCATGCAGCGGTGCTGAATTCTGCGCAAATAGTCAATCCTGATTGCTTTAGCTGCAAACATGAACATGAGACCCTGAATTGTCTCTTTATGCTTCAGCTGAACATATCCCAACAAATAGTATGGGAGCTGAAACATCCCTTCTGAAACTGGGAAGAACAGATGTAGATAAAATATTCAAAGCAGAGATTCTTGCACTTCGATAGTGTATCCCCTCACCCTAAGAAGGACTGGAACAAAATCATCATCATAATCATCATCATAATCATCATCATCATCACATCAGTTATCCTCAGAAAATTTTTTGGTCTCTGTTTATTGTGCTGAAAAGCAAAAATAAAATCTCGACCCAAAAAAAAAAAATCAATGTAAATTCTGTAGCCAAACAAAGCAAAATCTGTTCTCCAATCCAAAGATTTGACTTCTATCTGCATTGCTGAGTTTCTCTAGACCATAGTGACGTCTGAGAGGTTGAGGTTGGTTGTGTGCATACTTCAGCTGCATACTTCAGCTTGCAATTTTCAGTGAGGACACCCCCTTACAACTTTGCTTTGCGTGACTGACTTGGATGGAGTTCTTGCTCCTGCTTCTTCTCTTTTTCATTAGTTTGCAACATTCTTCTCAACTATTATATGCAAATTATTAGTTACTCTGTGGCCATAGGAATTTAAGCCATTATGGAGCCTATTGTGGGATTGGGATTTGAATTTATTTTCCCTTCTTTTTTTGGGTAATGTTCCAGATGATTTGTGAATATTATGTTGCAAAAATGCGGAGAAGCCTGGATCCCAGCAGAGAACTGTAGAGCAGCTTTCGTGATTCTTCATGACCCCAATCTTCACTACTTTGATTAAACAGCAGGAAAGAAAGGAAACCTCCCTCATAGCTTTTTAAAAAATTGCAGTACTTTCGTTCCTTCCACTTTAGTTGGGCTTGCAAAAATTACAGCTTTGGCTTTATAGCAACTGCAATAATTGTGGATGCAAAAGGATTTCAATTATAGCACCCCTTTTTCACACTATTGTACCTTTTTGTTAGGCTGCTGTTTGGGGAATGAAATTTTCCATGTGTTGTGACTGTGAGATATAGAGGAAATAAGATTACTTGTCTTTGGCTTTGGGTGAGGTTAGACAAGTACATTTTTGAACCGCTTTATTTTTTCATCTTTTTAACATCTACATAGGCAGTTTGCATTCAACATGATGTGCAAATACAACTAGTGAAGACAAAATTAGTCTTTCACAAGCAGTATATTTTAAAAGTTCGAAAACCAAAAATACTTACTAGTAAGTTCACAGTAGTTAAACAAAGGTCTAAAAGGTCTTTGAGTGCTTTCAAGCGAAGGGCTTTTACAATCAGAGCTTGATAAATGATCTTTCTC
>WAAG01004065.1:3758-27509 GCA_013390105.1 Tichodroma muraria
AATATGCACAGCATAGCAGATGTCAAGCCTCATGAATACATATAAATATTCATCAACTTATGGAATTTTTAGCTATCCACTCAGAGTTTTTACATTTGAATAACACCAAGTTGGGCAGAAGTGTTGATCTGTCCAACAGTAGGAAGGCTCTACAGAAGAATCTGGAGGCTGAATCTATGGGCCAAGGCCAATTGTATAAGGCTCAGCAAGGCAAAGTGTTGGGTCCTGCACTTGAGTCACAACAATTCCATGCAGTACTACAGGCTGGAGGTAGAGTGGCTACAAGGCTGCTTGGTGGTAAAGGACCTGGGGATGCTGGTCAACAGTAGCTGAACATGAGCCAGTGTGTTCCCAGGTGGCCAAGAAGGCCAACAACATTCAGACCTGCATAAGCAATACTGTGGCCAGCAGGACCAGGGAAGTGATTGTCCCTCTGTACCGGACACTGGTGAGGTTGGACATTAAATCCTGTGTTCAGCTTCGAGTCCCTCTCTACAAGAAGGACATAGAGATGCTGGAGTGTGTCCAAAGAAGGGCAAAAAACTTTAGAACGGTCTGGAGCACAAGTCTTATGAGGAGTGTCTGAAGGAACTGGGGTTGTTTAGCCTGGAAAAATGGAGGCCTAGGGGAGACCCCACAGGATAACCCAACAACAGGATAAGTGTTCAAGGTGAGGTTGGATAGAATTCTGAGCAACCTGGTTTAGTGAAAGGTGTCCCTGTGCTGGCAGGGGGTTGGAACTAGGAGATTCCTTCCAACCTTCCAACACAGGCTGTTCTATGATTCTATGAGATCACTCTCCATAGTTTCCTTACGGGAGGTTGTATCAGGTGGGTGGTGATCCCTTCTCCCAGTTAACAAACAATAGGACTAAAGAAAATGGCCTCAAGTTTTACCAGGGGAGGTTTAGATTAGATATTAGGAAGAATTTCTTCACAGTAAGGGATGTCAAACATTGGAAGTTCAATACTTTGAAGTATTTCAAAGATGTGTAGATGTGGCACCTAGAGACATGGTTTAGTGGAGGACTTGGCAGTGTTAGGTTTATGGTTGGAATTGGATATTTGTTTCATGTTTGAATGAGAAGTTTAAAACCTTTAATATGCTAGGCTAAGCCAAAAGCCATCATTCGTAAAATCTTTCCTGCATCAATTACAATGATAAATGCAGAACTGAATCCAAGCTAAAAAGAGCAAAAAAAATTCCAAGCAAAAAAGAGTCATAGTCCATATTTATGAAGTAGATAACCTTCTGACTACTTTAGAATCTGGGAGTTTATCTAGCTGTTGTAGAAGAACTCAGATTTGGGCCCTGTACTTAAAGCTATCTGTCTGCATTGGGTTTGCCTAGCAAAGGTTTTGGTAATGAGGGTTCATTAGGGGTGTTTTCTCTGAGAAAATGCTGGAAGCTTCTTCTATGTCTGACCCCGGCAATGCCAGCTGGCATCCACACACATGATAACTGATTTAGTCCAGGGAAAAAAGGTTATTGCATACAAGCAATTACAGCAGAGAAGAGAAGAGTGAGAATATATGAGAGAAATAGCTCTGCAGACACCAAGGTCAGGAAGGAAGGAGGGGGAGGAGGTGTTCAGGTGCTAGAGCAGAGATTCCTCTGCAGTCTGCATTGAAGACCATGGTGAGGCAGCTGTGCCTTTGCAGCCCATGGAGGTCCATGGTGGAGAAGAGATCCACCTGCAGCCCCTGGAAGACCCCACACACAGGTGGATGCCCAGAGGAGGTTGTGACCTCATGCACAGCCTGCACTGGAACAGGCTCGTGGCAGGTTCTGTGAGCTCATGGGGAGAAGAGCCCACCCCAGAGCCAGTTTGCTGGCCTGACTTGTGATCCTGAGGGGGAACCATGCTGAAGCATCCTGTTCCTAAAGGACCCCATGGAAAGGGATCCGTGTTGGAGCAGTTTGTGAAGAACTGCAGCCTGTGGGAAGGAAGCTGCAAAAGTTCACAAAGAACTATCTCCCATGCAAGGGACCCCGTGTAGGAGCAGAGAAGGAGTGTGAGGAGTCCTCTCTGTGATGAGCAAGGAGCACCAGAGACAATGCATAACAAAGTGACAATATCTCCCATTCCCCATGCCCCTGCACTGATGATGAAAGGGGAGACTTGTGACTACAATTAGGCTTGAGATAGAAAAAGGGGGGAGGGGGGGGAATTTGTTTTTAAGATTTTCTTTTACTTGTCATCCTACTCTGATTTGATTGGTAATAAATTCTTTTAGTTTTCCCAGATTAAGTCTCTTTTGGCCATGATGTTAATTGCTGAGTGATCTCTCCCTGTCTTTATCTCAATCCACAAGACTTTTGGTGTATTTTTATTGCTCTGTCCAGCTGAGGAGAGAGATAGAATGAAAACTGCATCTGTACACTTGGAAGCCATGGCACACTTCCCAAACTACCTTTTTTTTCAGATTCTAAGGTATATATGGAAAATGTCCTAATCAACCTGTCCAGATATCTTGGGAATTTAAAGGCCAGCTATTTTCTTTCCTATTCAGCCAGCTGGCTGACTGTGTCTCTGCCTTTGTGTGCATTAACAAATTCACATTAAGTATTGTGTGAAACATTAGGTAACCCTAACATATTTCATGGTCTGTGGCCTGCACAAGCCTTCTGCAGAAACCAACAGGAGACATAATTACATGTTCATCAGTAAGGAACTCTCAGTCCTCTGTAAATTTTAAGGGATTTTCTGTCACAGCAGTTTCATTTAATACAACTTGTGCTGTGAGTTCTGAGGCTCCTGAAGGACTGACCTCATAGCTAATGTGTGCTTTGTGAGCTATAGGGTTGCAGTCCAGCCCTCTCCAGACATCAGACTGTCTCAGAACTCTCAGATATGCATCACCATTGCATCAATATAAATAAATTGTATCTCTCAACTGATTTAGGTACTCTTTTCCAAATGTTTTATTTTAGACATTTCCTCACAGTTCCATGCACAAAGTAATCAATATCTTTATGAGAAATGCTGCAAAAAAATGGAAGACAAACTTGTGTGTAGTACTGAAAAATCTCTTTCACTTATGGACAAGAGCTAATAGATGAGGCTCTACAGGAAAGAATTTTTACTTAAACTTAGCCTGCAACCTGGAGTAATCCTCTAATAACAAACTTAGTGCTTTCTCAGAATAAGAAAACTTCTAGATCACAATTATTTTAGGAGATGTGCAGCAGTATTTAATCTCATTCTTCCAAAGGGTTTGGAAATATTCCTATTCTTCAAAAAACAGATATTTTTAGAGAAAAAATTATCCATTTATTCATCCTGAAGTAATGAAATATCTGAGCACAAAGAAATGTATCATTGCTGCTGTATGACCAGCATGTTAAAAGGATTTTGGAGGGGAATATGTCAGAGCATATCATATTTTTAAGTGATATATGTCAGCTGCAGAATATATTTAAGGGTTCAGTGGCACCAACAGAACCAAATCTAATCCTGCAGGACAGAGAAGGGACACAGATTTTTACCTGTAGGCGACATTATGAAGATGACAATTTTAGATTAGACTTAAAAATGACCCATTTAGCAGAAGATTTTTGCATAAGGAAATTCTTGGTGTGCTTAAACCAAAGAATAACTTAGACACACATGAGATCTGTTTTATTTGGGATCTGAAAACTATTTCCACCACTGAAAAATTAATCATGACATTTTCTTTTTCTTTGAAGTACTTACTATGTACTGACACTCACTTGTGTGCTATCAGTACAGTAAGTAAAGTTAATGTTCCTTTGGTATACATTAATCTCACAGGCCTCTACCTCACCTTGTAAATGGAGTTCTTATTACATGGTGAGCTACTTTCACATAACCTAGTGGGTCTGATTCTTTCAAGATGTGCTTGACACAAGATATAACTTCTTGATCATATTTAGACTGGAATATATGATTACAGACCATTTCTACAAAATTATTAAATGTCTTCCTGATTTTAATATAAAAAACAAACTCTAAAGAATGACAAATACACTGTATAATCAGTATTTTCAGGTGATTTCCAAATTGTTTAAAATGCACATATATATTTTGTAGACAAATTTTAAATGTAAAACAAAAATCAAAGATGGAAAAAGTGATACATATATGAGAATGTACTGAGGTTATTTTATTTTACCTAGTATTTTCTAATCTTTTATACTGTGTATATGTGTGTATAAGACATTTTATTCTATGTTAATAGTAAAAATTTGTGAATAAACAGAATGTGAATTTCTGGAGGATCTTTAAGAATCCAGTCTCCAGCCGCATAAGATTATTCATATATTTGCCTTTGATGGACTTCATTCAGCTTCTTTCAGATCATTTGTGATACCTGTCCAGGTACTTTGTATCAGTCCTATCCTCTTCTCACAGGCTTTCTTGTCAATGACAACACTTTCTAAAGGTGCATTCTTACACACCATAAAGATCATTAATGAAGATATTGAATAGTAGTGGCCTTGGTCTTCATCTCTGAGGAGAACCACTGTTAACAGTATCCAGGTGGATTTTATACAGCTGACCACAGTCCAGTCAGGCCAACCCTCCTGCCACTTTTCCATGTTGTAGTACACCTTTCCAATTTCGCTATAAGAATATATGTGAAACATCTGATTAAGCAGGGTAAACAGCTTCCACTGTTGTTCACAGAATCAGTTACTACAGAAAGCATTCAGGTCTTTTAGGTATAATTTACCCTTGGTAAATCTATGCTGGCTCTTCCTATAAATCTTTGGTTTTGTCCAACAGTCATGAGGAATGCACCTCACTCAAAAGAGAGAAGCAACAACATGTTTTATTGAGGGAAAATAATATGGTTCAATAAATTTGATGAAATTTAAGACAGTTTAAGAGCAGTTATCAAGCTTCCATAAGTTTAGTAGCAAGGTTCACCTTATTAATTATTGCACCAACGAATGATACAAAGGAAAATTGAGTTAGGTTTGAGTTAGAAAGATTTGCAGAGACCTGCCTATTGAGTCACAAGGTTGAGAGTGGATCCCCCTGCCTTCTAAACTTATGGAGCACAGATGCAGTAAGATCCAGTCTTAGTCTCAGACTCAGATGATAGCTTATGATGAATGGAATTATCTATACAAAGTTTTTAATAATATTGAATACCTACATGGATTAACAATGTTTCATTAATTCAACATGATATCAGTCACTCACCAAGGTTCTGCCACAACCAAAGGACCTCTCTGCCTCGCACTAGGAAGAATCTCATAGCCTCAAGTAAGGGATCTCTAACATTGAGAGACATCCCTGCTCAAGGACGAATATACCTGGTGTGCAATACAGATGCAATTCAGGAAGAGATCAAGTGAATAAATATTACCATCAGGAGGGCTTCATTCTGATGGTAATATTTATAGAATGAAAGAGTTGGCTGTTAGACAATAGTATAGACAGATAGGTATCTTTATTTTAGCTTTTGTATCTTATTCTGTACTTTAGTTATCTTGCATTTTTGGGCTTTGAAAACAACTTTCAAAATCTTTTTCTGAGGCATCTTCACTTCCTGGCTCACAGAGCCAGGATCTCTCCATCTCACAGATTTATTCCAGGGCATAAGTCTTTTTGCTCATTATTCAATCCAATCCATAGTATGGCTATGGATCAAGTGTATCTATCACAAGCCTCTAGTGACCCTATTTCAAAGTCTTTCTCAATAGGTTAAGAAGCCTGTTAACAATTGAAATATTTCTTGGCCCATTAAGTGTATCCTATCACTCCCCAGTAATCCTAATTCTTCAGAGAGAGAGCTATAATCAGAAAAGACAAAGTGTGGTTTGAAATATCATGTAACCAACCAGGCACAGACTCACTGGATCCATCAGCTTATATGTAAGCCCTTACCTCTGATGGAATTGAGATGTTCCTTGGGCTGCTGTTCATGCTTTGCAGCCTATAAACTCCCTTGAGAGTATCACTGATGTCAATGTAGATGAGCAATAAGACAAGACAGAATTCAGATGAATCTCAGCAATTTCTCTTCATTGTCCCAGACTGAGCTCCTGACAAGCCATAAACTTCACAATACAGAAAATCTGTTTGGGAGACAAATGCTGATCCCTGCAGAACAATGTCTCCTGCTACTATCGTTTGCTACTTCCTTTTGGTACTGGTACATGGATCAAGTTGAGCTGGTCCAAAAGCCTTCTCTAAAACTTCTTCCCTATAAAATATCATAGTCCTATATCTGTTCTAAAAGTGCACACATCAGGAAGTGAAGAGGGAAATATCTTTCTTTTGCCAGAAATCACAACATTCTATGACACCCATTTTAGGAGTGTAAATCCTCCACTTGTTTAGTGCAGCCGTAAGATGTCCATCCTTCTGGTACAGTGTGACACATCCTCACTGGGAGAAGCACTAGGCACAGCCCACAGCCTGAGACCAGGGCAGTTGCTGCAGCCAGGCCAGGGATTGTCTATTGTGACACAGAACTGCCACAGTCATGTCCTCTCTATCAGTCCCCTCAAGCCTCAGGTACCACCTTCTCTCTGTTCCCTTTCTAAACAGCCTTTAAGGGCACAGTCTCTCTTTGGCAGCCCTGTTTGCTGAACTCAGTATATCTGACTAATTCAAGAATACTTTAAAATTTTATGCTGGATGCTTCATTTTTGGCCTTCATATGTGCTCATGGAAGGTTGACCTTGGCTGGCTGCCAGTTGCTAACCAAGCTGCACTCAGTCCCCTTCCCCCAAAAGGACAGAGGGAAAAAGTATGACAAAAGGCTTGTGGGCAGAAACAGGGACAGAGAAATTATTTCCAAGTACTACCACTGGCAACTCAATCTCAGCTTGGGGAAACTAATTTAATTTATTGGCATTTACTTATAAGAAAGTAAGAAAGTGAGAAATTTAAAAAAAATTACTAAAATACTTTCCCATCAGCTCTCTCTTTCTCTCATCTTCCTTCTTAACTCTTCAACCTCCTTCCCACCTGAACACTACCTGGGGATGAAGAATGGAGACACTGTGTCTGCTGCTACTTTCTTCTCACATTCTTCTTCCACCCCAGGGTAGGGTATTTCCCATTGAATGCAGATGCTCACAAACTTCCAAAAGGGGCTCTTCCCATAGCCTACAGATCTTCAGGAACTGCTCCAGTGTGGGTCCTGTCCACAAGGTACAATTCTTCAGGAACAGAGTGCTCCAGCATGGGCCCCCCACGGGAGAGGTTTCATGGCAAAAATCTGCTGTTTATGGTCTACTTTCCATGGGCCTACCAGTAGCCTTCTCCAGGGTGGGCTGGCTCTCCATGGGGTCACAGGGAACATATGCCTGTTGTTGCGTGGGGCCCTTCGTGGCTTTCAGGGTGGGTGTGTGCTCCTTCTCAGTTCTCCATATGCTGCAGGGCAATCTCTGCTCTGGCACCTGGAGCACCTCTCTCTCCCTCTCCCCCCCCCCACCGTCTTCGCTGACATTTGTGTCTGCAGGTCTGTGTGCTGTGTCGTACATTCTTACTCATCTCTCACAGATGTTGCTGTATTTTTTTACCCTTTCTAAAATATGTTATCACAGAGGCACTACCAATGCCATTAATTTCTTCAGCTTTGGACAACAATGGGTCTGTCTTGGAGTCAACTTAAACAAGCTTTGTCCAACGTGGGAGTAGTTTCTGTCATCTGCTTACAGGAACCCACCTCTGTAGCCCCTCTACTAACAAACTCCTGACAGGTAAATCCAATACAGTGTCAAGTACTCTGGTATCTTTAAGACATCACATATGGACTAGTGCTGTCTTTTTCTCCTCAGCATACGGAGTTCAAACCAGGAAAATAGATGCTAACTAAAATAAGAATCTTACATGAAATTAAATAAGGCCACTGTACAGGACAGTGAACATGTCAGCTATTGGTGAATTTTATTAGCTGTGGATTCTATGCACACTGCCTTAGTGCACCAAGGAGAAACACCAGCACTGTAAGATGTCCTCTGAAGTTACAAAAGTTGCAAACACAGAAAGAAAATTCTTCAAACAGCACTAAAATTTCCAGATGTAGGGCAGATGAGAAACAAGATGCATAAACTAGCAAAAACTTGAAAGACTCAATATTAATATATTTAAAGTAGCTTGGCATTCAGTACCAAAAGTTTACTATTTCACACACACCTATAGAAAATTATGTCAAAATGAATATTTTTATTTCTTGTTTTCCTTGTGGACCGGAAACACCCACTCTGCCTAAGACATTGTTATCAAGCATAGTAAAACAGTTCCTCTCCAAAGCAACTGGAGAAGATGAAAGGCTTGGAAGAATAACTTTTGCTAGGTATTGGTAAAAGTTACAGAAGGTTAGGGAGGGAAAGTTCTCAGTTATGACATTTGTCTTCCCAAATAACTGTTATGCATTATGGAGCCCTGATTTTGAGATGATTTAATATGTGCTTACTGATAGGAAGCTGTGAAGGAATTCTATTTTGTTTTCCTTGTACACGGAATTTTTTTGTAATTTACTAAACTGTTTTTACCCCAAACCACAAGTTTTCTCACTTCTGCCCTTCCAATTGTCTCCTCCAACTCACTGATATGGGAGTGAGTAAACTGCTCTGTGAAGCTTAGCTGCCCGACAGGGTTGACCCATAACTTTTTCGTTGGCTGCATTAAGCTTTGAAAATTTGAAATGTTCATATCTTGAACAGACAAGAGCAGAAAGCTTTCCTCCAGGCTCTCAGTGGGATAAGATACAAACAGCTATCTACATTGCACACCACGTAAACACTGTTACATTCATTATTACAAATTTTCTGCCTTCTCAGATGAAAATATCCCATATAAATGTAATTATCACGGTCATTCCTACTATGAATGACCAACTTAAATTACTCGGCAACAAAATGCATTTTTCTTTATGAATATGATTTCATGGAACAACATATTGTTGCACATTAGGAACTCTTGAAAAGCCTTGCGGAATAGTTCCTTTCTCATCTCTCCCTACTCTTTTTGTTCTGTTTCAAAATGCTACAAGAGGTACATTCCCAACTTTATGGCATTAGTGTCTAAAGTAATGTTGAAGTTACATGTGGAAGTTACAGAGTAAAAATGTGCCCAGACCATGAGACTTTAACTAAAAAGGAATTTATGCTTTCTTAGACTTCTGAAGTGTATAGAATCATCATTTTGATTTGTTCTATTCCTTATGCAGCAATATTTTTCTCAACTACAGTCTATTATATCCTCTATTTTGCTACCAGAGGAATTCTGATAAGAAATAAATTAAAATCTAACATTGTATAGGAACAGGGAATTGATAATTTACATAAAATTGAGATAAATTATAGTTTTAAAATCAGCACATAAACTATGTAGAGTTTTAATAACAAGGAAAACAACCAATTCAAGTACCATACAAAATTTTTCATGTAGAAATGGGAGTCACCTACCTGTTTAATATTAGGTAGTGCATAGACAACACTGCCATTTTAAACAAAGGGAGAGAGTAAAAGTATAGAAACTTCATATTACAAAGAGATAAATAATTATTATTTAGTAATTAAGGTTTAAGGTTTTAATTCAGCAATTAAATTGCATTTTAAAATTAACTCTATTTTAAAATGCACACCAGTAATCAATGCAGGATTACTGAAATTTTCAGATGTTCCTTAGATTACAGATTCTTCATCTCTACTTTGCTGTGGTACATATGGGGCTCCTCTAGAATTAAACAAAACACCATTCTCTGAATGACTTTCAAAAGAAGAATAGTGAGGTACTGTCCCTATTTCACAAAAAAAGCCTACTACACAACACTAGTATATTATTTACACCAGAGCTTGCTAACCTACATTTCCTTCTACACCTTTATTTTAAATAAAGTTTTCTTTATTAAAAAAGCATTTCATTGCAACACTGTTGTAGTATGATTTTGATTCTTGTTGCACCACATACTTCCTGTGAAAGAAGAATGTGTTAAATGGGTTCTGAAACGTGATTTTTTTCCAGTTGCCATTTAATTACTTCTCATATCTGTATGCGTATTTTCATTTTGCAAACTTAATTCACTCTGAAACTGACACTCAATGACAGGGTTTCTAGATAAATGAATATATCTAATCCGTAATGATGAATTTCATGCCAGTATCAAAACCATTTGGAGAAAGAGATTCAAATATATATTTCACTGAAGTAAGAAAGAACCAGAAGAGAATTTTAGATTATCTTGTTATCAAAGATTGTTAAATATTAAGTTCAATCTTATTCAGGTTCAAGCATGAACTTTGGGAATTTCTGAGTTTTGGGAAGTCCCACTTATCTTTAATGGAAGAAGTTACTCTGCTAAGATAAAAGAAAAAGGAAGTTGAGAAGGTGTCTGGAGATGGATGGCAATAAGGATCCCTTACAAAAAGAATAAATAATCCCAAATCCTTCTTTTTAAAGTGATAATCAGCAAATACAATAATTCACATAAATTCAAATACTATAATATTGGGTTATATTATACAGGGTTATAATGAATTATTTTATAACATGGTTAAAAAATATGACAGTTTTTTTAAGAAATGCCTGCAAGGATAGTCAAAATGAAAAGAGAGTCAGAAAAAGAAGACTTAAAAGAATTGAAGATTGCTTGAGGAAGCTCAAGTTAAAAAGGAATTTAAAATAATGGTTATAATTTTAAATATTTTGCTTAAATTGACTGCTTATTCTAAACAGAAATCTTATGCCTAGCTTTCATATTGAAATTTAGCAGGATTTTTAATAAAAAAAAAAAAAAAAAAGTTATTTTGATCAGTTCAAATCAGTAATCAAGTATGAACTGAAAATTAAATCAGAAATAAATTCTAAAATAAGAAAAGAGCTGTGATATAAATATCTGTTGTATCTGTTTACTATGTCAATATCGGTATATAATGGAATTCAAAATGAGTCAAACCTATTCTTACTTGTTGCTTAAAAATAAAAGACAGGTACAAATTCAAAATTAGACAGATGGTATTAAATAATAATCTAGTAGAAAAATCCTTTTTTCTCAGCTGATTCCTGTTATGATCAGATTATGGAGAGATGCCCCTTCCTGAATCAAGGTGCAAATAAGACCATATGTCAAAGTCAATAATACAGATTTTATTTAACAGTGAACGTGAGGTAGAGAGATAGAAATAAATAGGAAAGAGACAGGGAGAGGGAGGGGAGAGATAGAATAGAGAGAGGGATAAACACAGAGAGAGAGGAGATTAAGCAGAAGATAATTCCCACACATAGATCCAGAGGACCCCTTGGTCCTTCTCCACTCTGAGCTTCTCAGTAGTGAGGGTCCAAGTCGATCTTCTGGGGTACCACCTTTATACAGTCCACGTTCCAGATTTCCAGAGGGTGGTCACAGATGAAGTTCCCATATTTTTGAGTCATCTTTGTTTGACTGGTGATAAGTGTATTAGCAGTTGCTTGCTTTCCCACTGTGAGAATTTTTGTCCAGATACACTAACCAGGATGAACTAACCAGATCTTACATCCACCAGGTCTGAAATAAGCTCCTTCCTGGCATAAATTTCTCTTGTCTGTGCCTTTTTAAGGCTGCTGCTGTGATGTCTTATGGCAAGTTCCTTCTGTGGCCTTCACAGTGCTTTAAGACAGGTAGCTGCATTTTTTAGGTCCTTATAGCTCCATTTAATATAGCTCCACAGAATATTTATGCCAATTTACAACAAAATCTACACTATAAATAGTCAAAAAAAAAAAAAGGAAAAAGACAAAGATTAAAGGAAATAAGACTCTTAGAGAAGATAAATACACCTACAACTGAAGAGCTTTCGAACTTTTTTTTAAACTTGCCTATTAATTAATAAAGAACTTACATGCAGTACAGTACACAGATTTCAGTCATACAATGAAGTTTAATTTAGAAAAAAGATCTCAGAAATTAGCATCATATTTTAATTTCTTGATAAGGAATTTTGATAAAAGGAACTGTTATGAAAAATAGTAAGTTATTGCTTTTGTTTCGCAAGGATGTGGTGATGAGGAACAAGGAGAATTTATCTTTGACACAGCCTTATTTAATATGTTCATTTGTGTTCTGGAAGATTTACAGGACACTGCATGAATATGATTCATAGCTGATGGTATAATAAAAGGCAGAACACTTACAAGAAAGAGAAATTAGCAGTTCCGGAGAGATTAGACATATGACCACAGATTTCTTATGTAACTAGAATCAAGTGCAAAGTATCAAACTAATGTAATTCATACCTCACAAAATTAAAGAAACTATAAATTATTTAAGAAATTATTCAAGAATGTAGAACATATATTCTGGCAGTAATTTTGAGGATTTAAGAAAAAAAGACATTAACAAAAAAATATTGACAATGAGATCTACATTACTTGACGCCATGATAGAAATTGCAACACTTGAAACACTTCAGAATAGACTAGGAAGAATAACAATAAAGTAAAATTAGTAATTGTGAGGTAAAAATACTGAAAATTACTTTTTTTGAGCCCAGATTGAAATGACTGTGTATTAATGATATGAAAAACAATTAATAATTTGTAAAAAAATTAATAATTTTTTTCACTTTCATCTACATCTGTTATACCACTAGTCAGTATAATGGTTACTTTAGTAGACATATATTTTATTGGTATATATAGTGTAAAAATAAAAGGCAACTATGCAGCCAGTAATTCATTTAAATCTTATTTTCTTTCTTGTGTCAATTAACTATATGACATTTACTACTTTTAAACAAGATGGCTCAAAATTTTCAATCTGTCATTTATCTACAGATATGCAAGATGTCAAAATCTCAATATAGCATCATTAAAATGTGAACTTTTTCTCTTATTAGAAAGCCACTATTGCATAACATCTTGAAAGCTTGGAGTTTTGTTAAACATACAGAATCACAGCTTGTCAGAATCACCAACTACCACCTGGGACATGAAGAAGAAGAAAGAAAAGATAACATAACATAAGATACCTTGATAATTTTAACTTTGGATTATAAAATTTGCTTAGCACTTTCAACTGAACATAAAAGATCTTATTAAATACATTGAGTTTTTGTGGCCATGAAAAATTTCTGTTGGGCTGAATAATTAATATGTTGTTTATTTTAAGATTGTAAATGTATTAGGAAAGTTTTTCTCCATATCAGAAAATCAATCAACTTGCCAAACTTAAACCAGAATAGACTTAAAGTTAAAAAGTTTTAGAAACAATTTTTTGAAAGGACAGAAACATATCACAACAATATTAGCATAAGGTGAAGGGAAAATGAAAGATCAAAACATTGAGACTGCCCTCAGTTACTGTAATGTAACATGAAAACAGCATCAAAAATCTCACGAAAAGGTTGCCAAATATGTCTTTGTTGTGACTGAACAATAGGGAAAGAGAGTACATCTGCTGGCACGCAATCTCTGAGTGTGAAGTAATATTTTATTTATTGTTATAAAGTGGAAACATCACATATTTTAAAAAGTAAATTATTATTAAAAATATTTTACCAGTAGCAAGTATTACATGACTTAAAGTAAGTCATGTAATAATAATTAGATGACTTACTTTAAGTCATGTAATACTTGCTACTGGTAAAATAATCATTACATGACTTTAATGAGCTAAGTGATGACTCGGATTGTCAAGTGGGCATTTTATGCTGCATAAACTCAGGACATTGGCTGGCTAATACTGATAGCCCTTTGTTCATGATGTAAAAAATATGGAATCACACTGAAGAACAGATTTCTTAGCAGGTACAGTATACTGTGGTTTTGTTCTGAAAAATATTTGGAAAATAACATACATGCATTTGATATCAAAATCATTAAATATTGGCAATTAATAAGAGTTCAGTAAAACAAAGAGTTATTCTTTTTTTTAATTTCATAATGAAACAAAAACTCTCACAAAAACCGTTTACTTGACTGAGATATTTTATTATTGAAAGTCAGCCAATATAAACAGGTTGCTCAGCATGTTACAACTCTCTTTTTTTTTTTAACAGTGACATCCAAAGGAATCTAAAGAAGAAAATAAACGGTTTAAAATTCTGATGTTGATTTATAGTCACTACCCCTGCTGTCTGCATGTAGAAGACCAGAGGAATGGTTGACTGGCTCAAGACAGTCAGGTGGGAAATGGGTGAGGGAACAGGTGGGATGGAGCACCTTCTCACACTGTGTTGTGTAGTGAAATGTGACTCAGGCCCCCACACTGCTGGGGGCAATCAACTGCGTAGGTTCACCATAAGCCCCAAAATGGTGCCAGGAACATTCTGGCATTGTGTGAAATGCAGGCATGAGACTTGGGCACTGCAATTAGCATAGGCCAGCCTGGGGGACTGGCACTGATAAAAAATCAGCAAGATGTGCGCAGAGTGATATGCTCCACTACCCTGGATTTGAAATCTTCTGAGACCACACTGGTTCCTAAGGTAGTGGTTATCTACTCTCTCTTTTTCTTTCTCCTTCTCTTCTTCTGCATTTTTCTTCTTGAAATATAATGCAATCCTGACAAAAAAGTCTAGTCAAAGCCATGCCAAGTGTATTATTATATCTGGATATTCTAAAGTTTGCAAGCCAAAGTTGTTATTGAACCTGCTTTGTTTCTCCCACCCACCTCTCAGAGTACATCCAGCTACCTTTCCCTAAACCTGTCAAGTGCAATGGTCCATTACAGTGAATAATCATTAAGTGCAATAACTTTTAGCAAACATAATGTTCGGACACCAAAAGGTATTCAAAAGAGATCCATAGTTAGAAATAAAGAGGAGTTACGGTGTTCCAGGGTCCCTGAACCAGTGAAACTTACTGGTGTTGCCTCTTTGAGATATCTTTCCCACTCTGTCCAGGACCTAATTTCAGCTCCGTGGGACCCCTAAGTCCTGTCTCAAAGATGCCACAGCAGGGCCAGCGTCTGCCTCCCTGCACCCCTGCCATGCCTGGCCATGAGACATGGTGATCATCACGTTCTAGGGAGCTTAGCTATGATATCGCCTCAGCAGAAAGTTATGTCTGCTGCGCTCACCAGAATAGATGGCAACCCAAACAAGGCTCACATCAAAATATGCAGCCATCTAGTTTCTGTGGGAGAGGTCTCTGCCTTTAACTAGTAATGGATGAGAACAGCTGTGTGAGTTGTGACCAAGTGGATGACCTGATCAGCCTGGTGACAGAGCCACCGGAGAAGTAGAAATGTTGAGGAGCAGCAGGGAGTCTAAGATAAAGATTGACTGGTGAAACCATCTTCTGCCTCCCCTGAGACAGAAACAGGAATAACCACCAAAAAAAAGGCCAAGATAAAGAGGATCCTATATCATCTCCCCAAGAAACAGAAGGCTGTAGCTTAAAGGGTAGCAATGAATGAAAGCAAGTCCACTCTTAGGGCAACAGGCAAACCCTAAGTCAAACTCTAAGTCAAAGCATCAATAAAAAAGATGGTTTTCATGTATCCATGGAAAAAAGATAACCCCACTCATGTCAAGCATCCATAGAAGGACCTCATACCGGAATAAAATCTTTTAAAGAGTTCTTTCCGCTTGACAAGTGGCAGAATTCAGGTGAATGAGACAAGTTGTATATTGCAAATAATCTTTCAAATGAAATCTGACGGTTCATTTATCTGTCACTTCTGATCATTTTATAAGTTTATTGTGAATATTCAGTGTTTCAGTTGCAATTTATAACAATCACAGACAATGGACAGAACCAAAAGGAAAAGTACTTTACTTCCCAGATATTTGAATGAGACTAAAGCACAAAATAAAAAACTCATCAGGTTTTTCTTAGGATATGTGTTCCAAGCTAGTTCTTGTCACTTAGAAAAACAGCTTTTAATTAGATTGATGAATAGTTTAAGAGTGATCAATCTTTATAGACAGGGAGTTATTTCAATATTGAAGAGCATTAAGTATTATTTAACAGTCATTCCTAGCATCCAGCCATATAGCAATTATATTTTATAGCAATTATACTTTTAGAATAAAGGGATAAATGCAAATAATGCATTTATTTTCTATGACACAATCTGATCAAAGATGATTAGATAATTTTTAAAGGACTCTCAGTTAATCAGCTGGTTTATATGTCTTACATCCATTATCAATGATTTCTAATATAGTAAGTTTTTTCCTAATACTCCACAGCAGTAAATAAAAAAAAGGAATGGTATACTTGTACATCATCAAAATTTGGATTAACATTATGCTTTGTTAAAAGTCATATTTAAAGAGTCAATTCAGCTCTGATGCTGGAGTAGTGTTGCTCTTTCCTATATTGTGCCACCCAAAGCTGCCCCCAGTACTCGAGGTGAGGCCGCCCCAGTGCAGAGCAGAGCAGGACAATCCCCTCCCTTGCCCGGCTGGACATGCTGGGCCTGATGCCCCACAGGACACGCTTGGTCCTCCTGGCTGCCAGGGCACTTCTGGCTCATGTTGATCTTGCCATCAACCAGGACTTTCACATTACTATCCACAGCGCTGCTTTCCGGCATCTCATTCCCCAATTTATAGACAGAACTGTGATTGCCCTATTCCAGATGCAAATCTGGCACTTTCCCTTGTTAAACTTCATATGGTTGGTGATTGCCCAGGCCTCCAGTTTGTCAAGGTCTCTTTGCAGGGCCTCTTGGTCCTTAAGTGAGTCAACAACTCCTCTGGTTTTGGTGTCATCAACAAATTTACTATTCTTTTGAGAGTCCTGTATCCAGGTTGTTAATGAAGATGTTGAAGAGAACTGGTCTGAGGATGGGGCCCTGTGGAACCCCACTAGTGACAGGACAGTCTGAGGTTTTCCCATTTACTATAACTGAGACCAATCTGTGATCCAGTTGCTCACCCATCACATAACTTGTGACATTTTGTCCAGAAGGATACTGTGAGAGACAGTATCAAAAGCTTTGCTGAATTCCAAAAAGACTACATCAACTGGCTCTCTTAGATCAGCCAGGTGGGTTAACCTATTATTTATAGAAATCAGGGTTTATAAGCACAATGAAGAAAGAAAAATAATTAAGACACTCCTAAACTACTTCTGAGATACAAGTTTCTTCTCTAAACTGATAATTCTTAAGATTCCCTGGCTTCCTAAAAATATTCAAACTATCCCTAGAGTCTACAGTACAACTCAGTGTCAAATTCTTGGGTGTACCAGTAGCTCCCACAGCTCCTGAGAGAGCTTCATCCCGAAAACTTCACATCAACAAGGACATTACAATGGAATTAAACTGACTCAGATAAGAGTCAAGATAGCCAAATGAGTTTAAAGTTGACAAAGATCTGAGGTCAAGCCAGGATGTCAAGCTTGCCAAGCAAGGTCTGAATTTAGGGTTTGGGAGGTGTATGGCCAGGCACAGGCAACTTGAAATGAAGTTCAAGCAGTGGTCAGGGCCTGAGGTGAGGGCCTGAGGAGGGATGAAGCCTCAGATGAACCTTCTCACATCTCCCAAAAGAGGAAATGCAATAGGGCTTTGAGCGCAGGCAGCAAACAGCTCAGGCTATGATTTAAAGATGATGCAGAGCCTCCTGCATGCAGAGTCACACTATTGTCAAAAATCCTGCAAGTTCTTGTAAGAGGACTCTTACCAGTTTCTTAAAAACCATTGTTCTGTCTCACTGGTGAGCCAAATCTTCTTTCGTCTCGCACTAATCTAAGAAATCCAAAAAATTTCACAGAAACACAGAATATTCTGAGTTGGAAGGGAACCATAAGGATCATTGAATCCAACTCCTGTCTTTGCACAAGACAACCCCAAGAGTCACACAACGTTCCTAACAGTATTGTAGAACTCTGTCAGGCTGGGTGCTGTGACACTTCCCTGGGAAGCCTGTCTCTGTCTAACCAACCTCTGGGTGAAGAACCTTTTTCTTGTACCTAAACCAAATCTCCCCAACACATCTTCATGCAATTTCCACAAGTTCTGTCACTTGTCACTGGAGACAAGAGATCAGTACCTGGTCCTTTGTTTCCTCTCACAAGGAGGTTTTAGACTGCACTGAAGTCGCCCTCAGCCTCCTGGAGATACCGAGTGACCTCAGCCACTCCTCATAGAGCTTCCCCTCAAAGCCCTTCACCATCTTTGTTGCCCTTCTTTGTACACTCTCTAATGGTTTAATATTTTCCTTATATTGTGGTGCCTAAAACTGCACACAACATTCAAGGTGAGGCTGCACCAGTGCTATCCCTTCTAACCTCTCTCATCTCTGCAGACTGAGCATTTGTTAACAGTAAATTGGTGAGCCAGAAAGAGCTTTGGAAATTCTTGTTGAATACTCAACAAGTAATCAGATTCTTATAGAAGGGTGACTGCATGAATAGTCAAGTACTATGAAATAATCTTGAGAATAATGCAATTTTGGTGGTTTGTAAAAGCATTATCTTATGAGTATGACCCTGGAATTACAGTTAATTCCTGAATGAATAAAAATATTTTAATACAGAACCATTGTTAACAATTCTTAGATGTGCATTAATAAAACAAAGGCCTTTCACAAAAAGAAGTCTTTTGGTGCTAATAATATTAAAATATAAAGTAGGTAGGTAATCAATATGCATAGTAATTTTGGAAGAATATGATACAGAAATATTGCTATTATTTCCCCAAATTGCTGGGGGACAGCATTATTTAAAAAAGAAAAAAAAAAGATTTTGCAATTACTTAAATATATGGTAAATCAATCTTCTTTTGTCATAGTCTAACCCTAGGAGGGCATCTAAGTACAATACAGACACTTGCTCACTCCCCGCTCAGGTGGGCTCCGAAAGGTAAAAGTGAGAAACCTCATGGATTGAGAGAAATACAGTTTCTTTGGCAAAGCAAAATCCCCACACAAGCAATCAAAACAAAGAATCCATTCACCACTTTCCTTGAGCAGGCAGGTATTCAGCCATCCCCAAAAAAGCAGGGCTCTGTCACATGTAGTGGTGACTTGAGAAGACACACACCATCAACTGAATGTCCCCCTCCTCTCTTACTCATTTTTCCCCTAGCTTTATGTATTGAGCATGACACCATATGGCATGGTATATGCCTTGGATCATTTGGGATCTGCTGGCCCAGCTGCATCCCCCCCCAACTCCTTGTGCACCCCCAGCCTTCTCACCAGTGGTACAAGAAAAAGAAAAGGCCAGGATTCTGTGAAAGCACTGCTCACCAATAGCAGAAACACGCCTACGTTTATTAGCACTGTTTTCAGCACAAATTCAAAACACAGCCCCATACCAGCTATGGTGAAGAAAGCTAACTCTACCCCAGCCAATGCTATCACAACTTTGTTTTTATTAATGAAAAATGAAAAATGCTTCCTTTAAAAAAGGAATGCTTCCTTTAAAAAAAAAATCTTTCCTCTGTATTTTTGGGGGGTTTTTTGGGTTTTTTGTTGTTGTTTTTTTGGTTTTTTTAGGTTTTTCCTAACATATTTAACAGTAAATTTTTTTTTCATGTGTTATTATTTGGAAGTTTCTATTCAGGCACTGTAGCAATGAGACTGCTATATTGAAACACATAATATGAGATAATGACTCCTCTGTGATTTTCTTTGTCCTGATTCTCATTATCTTAATGTTTTCAAAGACGTATTATAAACAAGCAAATCTGCAAGTGCATATTTTTGGTAGTGTTGACTTCTATTTAATAAATGCCTGTTGCTGTCATTGCATAAAAATATGTTTAATTGTTATATGTTCAGTTGTAAACATATGAGGAATTATAAGAAATGAAGTTAAAACATTTAATTTTGTACAGTTTTGATAATCTTTTCCCTACTGTGGAAAATTTTCCTCTCCAGCTTGAAAATGAAGGGCACACCCCAGTCCACAAGCATACATATGTAGAGAAATATTTTTCACTCACTCTTCTGCTTTTGCCTTTGACAGAAATGGAAGGATGGAACATGGTCTGGAGTAAGAGACACAGAAATTATTTTTAAAATGTATTTTCCCTTAAGAGTAGATAAATAGACTAAATAAGACATTAATTTTTATGTTTTAAACAAAATCTCTGTTTATCATAAAAGGTCAGATTCTTTTTAAATGTGGCATTTTAAAGAAATATATCAAGAAATACATCCAGTGCAAATTCCTTTCTTTTTTACTGTATTTAAATGAACTAGATCTTTTGTTAGAATTTTTTTTAAAAATCTAGTGCACAAGAAAGGAACCAAAACGACCCTGCTGAAACAGTAGGTCAATTAGTTCACATCCAAGACTAGCCAGCACTATATACCAAGGTTCATTTGCACCAAAGGCTCATGCCAGTATTCACAGTCCCTCAGAGCTTTGTGCTTTTCTGTCTTTTCTCTCTAAACATCCAAGGAATTTTCTTCACAAACAACTGGAAGTTTCCTTCAATTGCTCCAGAATATGTTGCAGATTAGATGCCTCTTTCTGGACGTGTGTTAATTGCTGGTGTCTCAATTCAGCTACTAATCTTATTTGTCAAAGTGTCTGTTTACACCAGAAATTAGGAACTAATTATGATCTATATATGTTAATGTAGCTACATCCTCAAATAAAACTAGGAAACATGATACCCTGTGGTAGTTTAACCTGATTGGCCAATGTGTAATATTGATACTTAATTAAGCCAATGAAAGACATGGGTACGCCTTTGTGAATACACGTTTTAAATGCGAACTGGGGAAAATTCCTTCTTCTGGTTTCCTGTGGGAGAAGAATAGCATGCGGGCCCGGCGGGCTCTCTTGGGCTGGGCTTTGTCTCAGCTGCAGCCCTGGCCGGGTCCGGGCCGGTGAGAAGGACAGAGGCCGCAGGGCCCTGGGAGCAGCCAGGCCAGACCGGATCCGGCTCCGCCGAGCCATGCGGCCTCGGGCCAGGGAGAATCAAAACTGGACCCGGCTCTACTGAGCCATGCGGCCTTGGGCTGGGGAGAATTGAACTGGACCCAGCTCCGCCGAACCATGCAGCCTCGGGCCGGGGAGAATCAAAACTGGACCCGGCTCCACCAAGCCATGCGGCCTCGTGCCGGGCCTTGGTGACTCCCAGGTTGGAGAAGGAAAAGACATCAGCCTTCCCCTCATCAGCCTTCCATCAGCCAGTTTCTTCAATAGAGAAACTTCTTGGCACAGCAATGGAACTTTCAAAGCATGAATCCTGCCCGAGTGAGAGAAGGAAGAAACTGAAGAAGATACAAAGAGACACAGCATGAGACCTAAGTCAGAAGAATGAAGGAAGAACTTTAAGTTGGAAAGAAGATTGAAAGAGTGGCTTAAGCTGGACTTTTTTTTGTAAGGCCATAGAGAATAGACTAACTACTCCTGTAACATATAATCTGCTTTTTAGGAGGAAAATGCTAAATTCTAGTAGAGACTGTAAAGTGGTGTAACTATAATAATAGAGAAATCTGAACAGAAGAAGACCGAGAGAATGAGATGATGTTCTCTGTCTAGTGAGAGAAAAAGACTTCTGTTTCTTTAAGATGAAAATGAGATAAGTAAAGAAAACCTTTGCCTTATACTAGGAAAAGCATCCTTAAACTGTATCCTAATAAGCTGTTATAGTCCATGAACAGCTGTTGAATGGGAGGGGGGCTTCACCATAGCAAATTTTCTTCCTCCGGGCAGGCTCTCAGTGAAGAGTGAAAGCAAGAGAATTAATATCTTGTAAACTTCTATGGCATTCAAGAAAAGAATCTGCTTCTTCTTTAGTAAATTGAGAAATGATTGTTTCTGAAAGTAGTACTGACTAAGTATTCCAGATTTCTTTGTTTTTATCTTTTCATGTGTCTGAGGGGTGGGCAGTTGGTAGGGGGAAGAGAAGTATGTTTTTGAAAGTTTCATTCCAATTGTTGTTTTGTTGTTTTTTTTTTTCTCCCTCTTTTTATGTTAGTTAATAAAATCAGTTCTTTTCAAGTTTAAGCCTGCTTTGCTCTTGATTACAAAAATTTTTAAATTGGCTACCCAAATTAATATTTTCTGTCTGTTTTCAGACTGAAACCATGACATACCCATTAATGTATTTTTAGCTTGAAACACAATCTCTCAAATAAACTGAACATCGGATCTGTTTTGTGAGTGATTTAACATATTGCATTGAAATGTTTTTATTAAGCTGATTAGTATCTCAAAGATTTCTCATGTTATTATGAATGTTATTTAAGCTTTCCAGTGACAAACTGAAAGCTTTCAGCTCATATTTTATCACAAAAATAACACAAATTAAGCTAAAATGCAGTAACTAAAAACAGCACAAATTTTTCATCTCTGAAACTTTGGTGTCACATACACAGAAACGTCATTTGATTTAAATAAATTATTGCCTTTTCAAAGTGCTGGAGCAGGACATTAACCAAGATGGGCATTGCCTAACAACATAGAATCTGCATGATGTTGAAGCTTACTGTTTTACTTACTCATGCAAGTTTTATACAAATGTAAAATATTTGGAACCCAGTCTGTATACTTTCCCTCTGATAGTAACTTTATGTGTGCATCTTAAAAAATAACAGTTTCAGTCCAAACACAGTCAGATTTTTCATGAGCACAACTTTCAGTAGAATTATATTTTATTCCAAATTAAATTAACTCGAAAATGTTTTATTTCCAAGGTCTGTCTATTCAAAGATGTTATATAACAGCTAAGATCCCAATTGAATTAGGTTGTCATAAATAACAATGATCTATCAAATTGAATATCTTCATCCTTACTGATATATTATACAGCAAGATGGAGGAAATCTGCTATCTAATTAATAACTGCATGGAAACCAAACATTTCTACAGCACAACAAAACTGTAAGTTGTAATGGCAAACTGAACCTCCAATTTCATTAGGATCAGTCAGGCTGTTCAAAGTCAGAAATTAAGTCCGGTACAACTACCAGACAATTGTTTGGATGTTGTTTTATGAAAGTGAGAGCTCACAGATTCATTAACATGCACAAACATTCATATATAAATATATACATATACACACAAGTAGAGTGTTGTAGATAACTAAAGCTGAGTTTAAAAGTACACAATCAAATATATATAATTTTATTTCCATAACAACTTTTCTGTATTGACCTGGAGCAATCAAGAAGCCAATTTATTTTATTCTACTTAGCTTTAAGCTGAATAATTTTTTCTTCTTAACTATTTGAAGGGCAAATAATATTATATTTTCCAGCAGAGCCAAAATTATTTCTTTAAATTCAGTTTCAAATGACTTTTGGATTTTTAATGTTTTCTAGATACTTTGAGAACAACATTTTATCTAAACAAAGTAGACAGAAAAATAAATAAAATCTGAAGCTATTACATGAACATTTCTTTGTTAAATTTGAATTTTTGCTATTAATACAACCCTTTTAATTGACTTTCTATGGTCATATTACTTCCCAGGATAAGGTTTCTTTTACTTATATTTCAGTACAAAATATGCTGTTAGGAAAGTCAGAAGAAAACTAATTTTTAATCTATTTGTATGCATGAACATTTTTTTTCCATACCAAATTATTACAAAAGAAAACTTAAGACAGACAGACAGACAGACAGACATAGAGTTGTGTAAATATTAGTGAGATTTAAGGACTGAGATGCATTTGAAAAATTTCTGGAAGAGTTATATATTTGAGCAGATGTGGAAAACTCTGTACAGGCTGCTTATAATTGAAAAGAAAACCCAAACACTTTCCACCCTCAAATCTACCATACGCAGATATCAAATTTTAATATTAGAAACTGAAGGAAATAATAAAGCATTGTACAAATGATATCTGTATAAGAGATTATAAGAATTGTGGTTTCAAAAAAACACATAATTTACAGTTTTTTACTTTATTTTTTATTTATTTATT
>WAAG01004067.1:0-10273 GCA_013390105.1 Tichodroma muraria
ATAGGGACAGCTATCCTCGTAATTTGGTGCCAGCAACTGATTTTTAAAATGTGTTGTGAGCTTAGTACTGTTCCTGGGCTTTCCTGGAATACACTCTCTTATGTCCTACAAATGTAGGAGCACCACAGGTCTGTTTGGTAGGGGGTGTTTTGTCTTCCGAAAGGCCAGAGGAGAAAGATGGCAGTGACATATGGAAAAGGAAATGTAATATAGAAGGGTTTGGAGCTTAAGAGTGAAGTCATTTCAATCAGACAAAAGGGGGCTACTCCTGGGATTCCCCTGTATGAAACCGGACTTCTTGGGAGGAAAGAGAGGGTCATGGAGTAGCATGAGGCCAAGAAAAGGGTGCTTGACCATGTAGCACAGAAGTATTTGGAGATATAAGGGCACAGGAAAGTGAGGGTGGGGAGGGTGTGAAAGGGTAAGGAAACTGTGTGTGTCCACGGGGAGCACCCCTGAACACTGCCCTTATGCACACCCTGCCCCACACTGATTTGCTGAGCACACTCTTCTCCACCTGCGTCCTTCACTATTGTGAGAGATGCAGTCCTAATGAAAAGATCTCTTGGCTTTTTTTTTTACCATCAGTCTGTGTAAAAGGTTGATGAACATGCAGCTGTATAAGGGCTTTATAAACTCTCATGTTAGTAAGATGAGTGATTCGTAAGACTGAGAATGCTAAACTGTAGGTAAGTGTAGACCGAGAAAAAGAACTTTTATTATGACTGACTCAGATGACCCAACCATTCGGCTGCTTTTACTGTGATAAAAGGAAATACTGGATCCGTGTTTTGCAATTCACTACATCTCCACTTTTTTACTGCATCTTCTAAGAAAGAAATACTTCCCTTTGTGAAGGTTCATGTAAAAATAGCAAAAGAAAATATTTTCTGTTTTTTTTCATGAAATCACACTACAGCAAAACCAGAAGCTGAAGAGCATCTAGCAATCTGTTTGGTGCAGGGTTCAGTGATACTGGGTAGAAGTATAGAGGTTGATACCAAAATAAACCAAGGATCTCCTGGCTGAGGCTCCATCCCCATATAAGAAATGAATGTCTGAGGATGTTAAAATCCCCCAGCACTGGGATTTTGGCTTCTGGATGACGTAGGAAAAAACCACTAAAACATCCTAAATATAGAAATTGTGTAACTATCATTCCCATTGATTAAGACTTCAGCACTCTGATTTTGGTTTTGAAAGTAGATAAATTCCTTAGGCACTTTTATCACAAGGTTCCATTCAAAACTATAACATATGTTCTGTTTACAACTCTGGAAGGTGGCCATACACACATTACCACCTGCACTGGATTCCAAGAAGCAAATAAATATTACATTCTTTCTCCACTTGGAGCATCACTCACAAAACTGCAGTTGAAGCAAAGCCAAGATGACAGGACAGAGATGAATGCTAATACATTTGAACTCTTTCTAGCAGTGATCATATTTGATATTAACACGATCCCCTCTTTTGTTATGCTCAGTATATTGAAAAGTTATTTTAACTGCCTAAGTCTAATATCACTAGACACAACCCATTCCAGAATCCAAGGAAAGTCGTTGACTTTCTTCCCCACTACTCAGTCATTTTCATCATCCGCCTAGACTGAACAAGGCAAAATTGCTTTTACTCACCAGGGGTTTCATAAATCACTAATACTCTAACAATTGTCCAGTATCACAAGACTTCTGCTGGTGTTTAAGGAAGTTTGGACTGATATTCATGCCATTGATGAATGAGAGCAAAGTTTTCAGGGACTTTTTTTATTGTATTTTTTTGTCAGACCACTGTCACATCCCATTGACCACAGAAGAATAAGCATAATTTAAGTTACACTCTTTATATTATGAATGTACATCTTGTAGTTGGTATTAAGCTGAGTGTCTGGGGAAAATTTAAGAGTATTTAACAATAATAGTGTTACGACTCTGTAAGATCTGGTTCCCTGTTTATTACTAAGGTAATGATACAACTCCTTCTACTTCTAGGGCTTGCCAGTTTTGTTGTTAAATACCATGCCAGATTGTAGATCTCTGAGAATTTCCATCTATCTTCTTCACAAGATGCTGAATAGCAGCATAGCAAAATACATAGAATACATCAACCACCATGTCCTCAAAATTCCACATACTTATTGTATTTTTGGTATTACGTCATTCAACATTTGGCTATTTTCTTGAGAATTCTCAGGATAGGGCTGTATTCTCCCAAACAGCATGAAATTTTGGACTAGTAAAATAAAATTCAAAACAAGCATGTTAAGTAAGAAAAAATAGCGACCATTATTCTAAGACAAAATTTAAAGATCACCTATAAGTAAATAAAAAAAAATATTATGAATATCACAGTATTTAATGAATTCATTAGCAAAAATATGCTATACTCAACTTTAAAACTGCGGTTTACCTTGAGAAATCAAAGACTATGAGTAGCCAAGTGCATAACACTGTGACTATGCAATAAATCACTATAAAGATTAATCCAAGTAAAGCCCAGCAGTTATTCATTCAGATAATAAGTGTTACCAGACCTCTTCACAACTAAAAGTCAGTTAGAAGTTATGGTGGTATAAAAAGATCAAATAACTCTACAGATTTGAGTGAAACATAATCAATTTTATTAAAAATAATCCTTGATCAGTCATAATCAAGATTAATCAGGTAATAGTACAAGAGAACATCACTCCTAAAGAATAATAGTTTAACAACAAAAAACAGTTGAGGAAAAGAAGAAAGAGGTACCTCTAATGTTTTTTTCTACATAATGTAGGCAATATCACTACTGCCATGACCTAAATTAGGAAATTTGTACTCAAGAGAAAGAAAGATAGCGAACAAGTACTTGACTGAATGGAACAATAAGCTAAAACTTATCAATGAAGTTAATTAAACTGAATTTATCAATGTCAGGCTCTTAAAAAAATGGGGTTTTCTACAAAAAATATCCAGTAGAAATGTGAAATTATATGCTCTATCCGAATTGCAAATGTATAGTAAATAGTTAAAAATTATGAATATATAGTTCTAGACTAAAAGCACAAGCAGCAAAACCCCAAACAAACAAGCAAAGCTCCCCCTTCACAAACTAAACCCCCAAACAAACAGAAAGGCAGTGATGTTAGTCAATTAAATGGTTCTAAAATCCTGGCAAACCTTGGAGACCTGTGTGGACCAACATAGTCATTAATATTTTGTAAGTTTATTGAGTGTTTTCTGTTCTTGAAAGTGAAAAATATCAGATGCAAACAAATTTATAGCAGGAAAATGGGTGCAGGATCTCAGTTCTCCTGTAGTGAAGAACAGAAGAGCCCTTTATTAAAAACATCATATTACTGAGTTGCTGGCAAATAGGATGGGGCTTGAATTTCATCACCCATCTGGTCTACCTGATTCATATGTTCACAACAGCTAAAATTTTATGTAGACATTTCTGCATCTTCTCCTCATTCTGTCTGCCCTGGATGGATGTAACTGTTTCAGTATTAATATTCGATTATCCATAAATGTCCTATGTTAATTTAATTTTAGGTCCTCATCAGAACTAACAACTAGATAAATATGAGTGAATTATATGACCAGCCCACACTTCATGAGTCTAAAAATTAAAATTCAATGATCAATGCTACTGAATTAAATTCAAATGTTCAAGAGCAGTATGTCAGATATTATATGTGCTTGTAATAATGAAAGCACAAACAGGTGCTTTATCAAACAAGTGTAGTTTGACAGTAACTTGGTGATTAATTGATAGGTTTATTTTTATAAAGTAGAATAGTATGAGACTGGTAACAGCTGCTAACTGAGACAGAAGTAGGTTTTTCATCAGTGGGTTTTTTTCAGTACCCACATTTTCTGGGTCTTAAAAGGCAGTTAGCTGCTTTTGCCTGTGGGTTTTGTCTTTGTGTTAATCCTGTTGTCATAGATCATTGAATAGCTTAGTTTAAAAGAGCTTTAAAGTTCATCTAGTCTAACCCCACTGAAATGAGGAAGGACACCTTCAACTAGATCAGGAGCCCTGTCCAGCCTGACCTGGAATGCTTCCAGGAATATGGCACCCACCACTTCTCTGGGCAACCCCTGCCAGTGCTTCATGACCCTCATTATAAAAAACTTCATCCTTACATCTAGTCTAAATCAACCCTCTTTTAGTATAAAACTATTAACCCCATTGCTACAGGCCTCGCTAGGAGTCTGTCCCCACCTTTCTCAGAGGCCCCCTTTAAGTCCTGAAAAAGCCCTTAACAAGGTCTCCTTGGGGCCTTCTCCAAGCTGCACGACCCCAGCTTTCATATGGCCCAGTATTCCTCACCTAGGCAATCTGCACTTCAAAAAGAAAATGCTTTCATTTGTCCTCTGGATCAAATGTGCTCTCAGTACATACTTTGGACATGGTGATAGACATAACAGAACTCTGTTCTTTCATATGTGTGTGCCCAGGGACATCCAGTGATAGTTTGGTGACTGTTCAGGTTTCTTCCTGTACTTCTGCCTGCGGTACTCACCCAGAATCTCATGGTCCCATCAGCCAGACATTAGCCAAGCCCCTGAGGCCCCCCGACTGGCACTGCCACACTAGCTGTGGGATGCTCAGAGTGCCAGCTGCAGGTACCTGCTGGCTCAGAGCAGGTGAGCAGGTGCCAGGCACCACCTGTCTCCCAGAGCGTTCCTCCACTGCACAGTGCAGTGAGCTCACAGCTCCCCACAGCCCTGCTGTGGCTGCCTGTTCCATCTAAAAAGTGAGAATAGCAGCCTTAGTGTACCTTTGGTATTGGGCTGATGGGGTCTCTTTTGATTCTAGCAGTGAGGTGTAAACTCTGGGCTTCAGTTTTGGTCTAAGTTTCAGCTTAATCCTGACTAAAGACAATCCCAGACTTAATGTGAAACATCAGCCACTGAATTAGGAAGAGGTTTCTGTGGTGATTTTAAAGTAGGATTTTTTACTCTTTTTTTTTTTTTTTTTTCCTTTTTTTTTAAATCTGAAAAGCAAACATTGTATAAAATATCTGAAGCTGCTTAGCTTTCTGGGCAATATTCCCAGTCGTTTGCAGCACAGTCCACCTCCTGGAAGGCAAAAGCCAACAAATTTCCCACCCAGTAGGGTGGTAATGTTGAGCTGCTATATGCCATTCCTGCCCACTACCATCAAAAAAACCCACAAAGCACGACACATAGGCTATGTAAAAAATAATCAAAATTGGTGGAAAGATGCCATTGTCAACAAAAGCTGATAATTCAGACAAACTGTCAAAGGTCTCAAAACCCTGTGGATATTTCCAAGTACAGTAAATAATTAACACCAAATGTTAAGCCAAAAACAAATGTAGTAATACTTAAAGCAAAATAGTATGTCCATATTTATCTTTTTTCTTTACCTTTTCAACATTATTTTGCAACATTAAAAGTTAGGTATTTAGGGTAGCTAAAAAAATTTGAAATATTTAGTCCCTCAGAAGCCTAATCTCCCCAGAAATATACAAGTACAGGTCCAATTTCAGCTTTCATGTTACAAAGGTGACTAATTTTAAGCATAAATAGATCCTTTGCTATTCTCTGAAAAGAATGTGAACAAACTTTTTCAACATCATTTCCCAGTTAAAAGGTAAGGTATATTTATAGAGCCATTAATAACCTAAGTAATAATTTTGCTGCTTTTATTTCAGCAAATGATTATCTTATCTTTTGACCTAGCTACTGGAACTATTAAAATTTGTTTTCCAAGCTTCTCCCAACATACATGTGGTTCAGATGAAAATATTAAATCTCTAATGCCCAGTAATATAAAAAACATTAAAAGTATTAGCAGTTGTTAATAATAGAGCTGTTATTGTCTGATACTATTTGAAGTCTAATTAATTTTTTCATGCTTATGAATTTACTGACTCTGATTCTTCTGGCCAGCAATAATCACAATGCAGTAAACACAACATAATGAGAAGATGTCCTAAACCCCTGACTGACTCAGCACGATGCACTGGTCTGTGGACAATGCCAGAAGAGAGAGCTCCATCTATCCAGAGCCGAATGCTGCATTGTGAATAAACCTAACTCTGCATGTGCTTGACATGATGAGAGATGTCTTTTCACTGTGAGTCATCTCCATCACTCACTGAGTAGTGAAACAGGCTAATCAGCACTTACTTGTAAAAATGTGCTGATTTTGTCAGTATTTTGGTAGAAAGCCTTTATTTCTGTAACACTGAATATACATCTTCAAATGCAACTTCAATGTATCTTGCCAAAGATTCATGGCAATGGGACATCCCCATGGCCTTTGCCTTGGACTTGTAAAATCAACAATGAACAACCTGTATTTTTATAGGTTGGCAAATATTTCAAGTTGCGGTAATTCTATAATTAGAATTTCCTAATTCTAATTGTAATGATTGTAAGACAGGTCATGTGGTTGCGTACGGGAAGCTTTCCTAGCTGACCATCCAGGAGCCGCTCTGGCAGTCACGCTCATACCTGAGCTGGGACAGAGGCACCTTGATGGGGGAGTGGCTCCAGTGACTGATAGGTCCCTGTTTGATTCCCTGCACACCCCCTCTCACACAGACAGACCAGGTTTCCTCACTGGCTCAACCCAGGATTACCCAAAGCAGTGTTTTAGACCTCTTGATCCTTAAAATAATTGAATCACGGTGCAATAACAAAAATGACAGGTTGAGCTGACTGCCCTCGAGAAGGGACACTGAACAAAGGACCCTAGGTTTTATACCCTCCCAGTCTAAGTGTGTGAAAATCTGGTGTCTTCCAGCTGAGTCCTCTGCTCCTGCTGTGTCTCTTGAGTGTCTGGTCACCTGGCTGGGCACAGCTTCCCGTGCCTTTTGCTTTGCAAACCTTGGCATTTGCTCACGGCCTCTTGATCTGCCCTCCAGAGCTGCAGCTCTGGAGCTCAGACTTAGCTGGCACACTGAACTATCTGCACTAAATGGACTCCCCAACATTTGTCGGTTTTGATTGCTCCTTCTTTCTTATAATGAAGCATCAAGCTGCTTCTGAAGGCTGTAACATATTTTTACTCGTTGTTCTTAGAACAGTATCCACAACAGGGTTGTCCTGGTCATGACAGCTAAGATGGAGCCTTACTATAGAGTGGAGCCTTAGATATATACAAAAAGTTCACTGAAATGGAAAATGTACCTATTCAATTTCAAAGGCAAAATCAACAAGTTCAGATTCACATTCTTTTCATATTGACCTTTTCTTTCACTCACTGCCACTGAGGTCCTTCCAGAACGTTATAGCTCATAGAGCTGTTAACATCATGACCTCTTAGAATGAATCCAGATGAGAGCCACCAAATGATCAGGGAGCTGTCTCATATGAAGATAGGCTGAGAGACTTGAGGCTGTTCAGCCTGGAGAAGAGAAGACATTTGGGGAAACCTCAGAGCTGCCTCCCAGTACTTAAAGAGGGCTTACAAAAGGCTGCAAGGATTTTGACAAGGGCACGTAGTTTTAAGGGGAATGGTCTTAAGCTGAAGCCAGGCAAATTTAGATTAGATACTAGGAGGTAATTCTTTATTATAACTGAAACAAGTTTGCCTAGAGAAGCTGTGGGCTCCCCATCCCTGGAGGTGTTCAAGACCAGGCTGGATGGGTCTCTGAGAAACCTGGTCTAGGGGAAAGTGTCCCTACCCATGGTGGAGGGCTTTGAACTGGATCATCTTTAAGGTCCCTTCCAACACAAAAGATTCTGTGATTCTATAATTTTAAGGTGAACAGTTGAGGTAGGCTCTGTTTTCTCTAACTGGTAATGGAAACTAAAAAAAATTGCAGCCTCCTAGCTTTTACTTTTCCTCAGAAATATTAGAATTCATATTTCAACATTGTGTTTCCAAATTTTGTAAAAGTCAATAGTCCAACATGCTGCTCCTAGTCAAAACTCATAAATAAGTACAAAGTGAATGTTTCATACTTTCCAATCAAAATACTGCAAGTTCTTATGATATACAGTAAGTGAAGTCTGCATATAAAAAAAAAAAAAAATTGTTAGTGGGCAAGAACATTAGGAAATACAAGTTCTTAGGAATAACCAACACAAAAACAAAGCTAGAAGATCAACCTTTATTAATATGGGAAGATATGGCAGATAAAAGAATTCTGTGTGTATAGAGACAAAGATTTCTATCCTGGACTGCCTAGCACTAATAGAGAAATGGAGTATTATAGATAAGAAGGTTTGATAGAGTTCAAACTGACTTAAATGCTTTTGATATCATGAGTTGAGTTGGGCTTTAAAGTAATTTCAGCAGTTTTGAAAAACTTTTAACATTTTCAAAAAGACTGAGAATTGGCTGATGATTCAGTTTTCTTTACTTCTAAGTTTATAGTTTGAGATACATAATGGAAATCTCCTAAAAACCCTGAACACATTCCTTTGAAGCCAGATACTCTTGTGATATTTTACCTTCACAAATGGTTACTGCCATCAAAACCAATAGTCACTGTTTTAAAAGACAAACTATAAAGCTAAGTATTATCTTTCCCATATTCACTCCATGTTCCTGCACTGACACTAAGGAAACAAAGTTATGTTTTTTACTTTCTCAAGCCAAGAGAAGTACAAACAGTTGAGAATATGGAACTAAATAATCTTTATTCCTATTTCCTATGATCTTAAAATATCCTAGAATGATAACAATAAATGCTAAATAAAACCCCCAAAACACAGTAAAGTTTGGTTTTCAAGCATATGAATATATTTCTTTGACAAATTATAGAATTATAATTATTCTACAGTGTTAAAATAACACAAAACAAATACAATTTGTTTGAAAAATAAAACAGTGCTTAATGGAAATAAAACTCAATGTGTAGAACAAGAAGGCTCTAGTCCATGCATGGATTTGAGCCCTTACTTCACCTCTGTTAGCAATGACATCAATTTGCCATGGAAATTATCACTGAATGGTCAACATTAAACACTCTGCATGAAAAAAATACCAAAGCTCTTTAAAGGTATATTACCAATGCATTTACATCTAATTTTTAATTCTAAAGGTTAGTTCTTGGGTTCTAGAAATTAAAAAAGGTTGGATTAATTTTGTTTAATGCCAATTATTACTCAAACAGATACTGGGACAATGGGTATTCCTTGTTTTCTAGATGATCTTCTAAAGTAGTTCAAAGTGTTAAAATTTAAGGCTGTAAATACATAAGAAGCAGGATTCAACAAATCATTTAGTTTATCAGATACAACTATCTTATATTAAAGACTACTCCAGTCTGTAATGCCTTCCGTAAAATGAACAATGTTCTCCTCAGTGTTCAATAAGCTAAATGTTCCCTGGCCCTACCAAGAACACTTTTCTGATACAGTTAATATTAAAACAGCTATACACTGGCATTGCTGTTGTGAAGTGAATTGTGATATTTGCTCTGTTATTGACTTTCTTTTCTTGCTCTGATCATTCTTTTCCCATTCTAATTGATTAACTGTCTCTTTATTGCAAGAGTTTCCACAGGCTTTGGTTAAAGTCTTGGGCAAAGGAACATGTTAACTAATCAGGTCCTTAGAAGCAGATTTGGAGCACTGATTAAAAGCAACTGGACCATCTAACCTTTTACATCTGTGATTTCTCAGTAACTTAGACAATCAGCTTCCCCTCTGATTCCTGCTGAAGGTTAATAAGGACTTATTGTCTTCCTGATGGCTGATTTATCTCTATCAAGTTAGCTTACACTGGAAATCTTCTACAGTAAATTTTTCTCTTAAGCAGAAGTGGCCTATATGCATGCTCCACAAATTCCTTAATGTTTGTGACATAACCTATACAGGTAAGCCAGAGATTATCAATCAGATTCAACTACTTTGAGTGGTGGACCAATGAAACAAAACACAAATAGTAATTTTGCTTGTTTCTTTGACATTTTTTTTTCACATGATCACATGGAAGCTAATTTACTATTCCTTTATACAACAAGCATAGAGATCATGTGGATTACTGAAATTTGATAATTCCTAATTATACTTCTTTATATTTTGTCCCTTTTTTGGTGTTGATAAATCTAAACACAATATACAGTGCATTTGACTACATGGTAGTTTTGGTTAATTAAGTTATCAAGGAAAAATAAAATACTTGGCATGAAGAAAAGAGTTTGTAGAAGGTTAATATTTTTTTTCCTTCATCTTAAAAGAGTCCTTTTGAAGGCAGTTAGGCTTTTTGCTGTTACATAGTTTGCATATTGTTCATATGAAACAGTTGAAAGAAAGTGTCCTTTGTAATAACAATGATCCTTCTTTGCAGCTTGTAAAGAACAAGT
>WAAG01004068.1:0-10632 GCA_013390105.1 Tichodroma muraria
CTTGCTGTTTGGAGGGATAAGACATTGGGTTTAATAGCACTATAAAGGACAAACTTTAATATCCTTTTATTTCTCTGTTTATTTCTGAAAGGAGGTGAAGGAATTGGACTGAAAATGGCTTTCTAGGTCAGTATGGTAAGCTTACATGATTCTATGAGCTTCACAGCAAAAATTTCTACAAACTTTATTTTCTAAAATCTGAGACACATGACTTGGGGAGCAAAGCACTGGAGGCATTTGTTGGTTAGGCAAACTGAGGAGCTTATCCAAAAAAATCAGACTTCCTTCAGAGGGAAAAACTAAAAAGAAAATCGGGAATGCATTTTTAGCACATTTCAAGTTACCATGAGCAAGATAAAACACATTCTTTCGACATTTTTGTACAAATTCAGAAAAAAAAAACATAAAGCAAACCAAACCTCAGATCTAAAACAATTAAAATTTTGGCAAGATTTTCCCTTTGATCATACAGTATTGCTTCAAAGACAGTTCAGCAGAAATGTTAAGTTTTTGTTGAATTTGTACTAAAATTCTGCCCTCTCTCCTTCCCATGATTTGCAGTGGGCTAAATGACAAAGGAGACAACTTCAATGTAATTATAACTATGCTCCTCTTTGAAGAAACACTCATTTGGAGAAACTGAGGTAAACTCAAGTTCTCAGATTTTTAACAAAGTCAAATAAGTTTGATACTTTCCAGAGCTGTTCTGCAAGGGTCAAATATACATTTTTTAGACCATCTTCAGTTCATCTATAACTGGTAAAATAAAATGGACTTTTGCAAATCACTCTCTTGCAGCCACTCATAAATAAAGGACAGAGCTCTGTAAATTTGCATCCCTTATATGCCCTCTGCAGTTTTATGCCTAAATTAAAAAGTCAGAATCTATTTCATATTGTCAAATGGATCTTTAGCAAGTGGGATTTGTTTTCATATTGTTGTACCTACTAAGCATAGTGAATACATGAGCTTTTCCACTAAATTAAATGAAAAGATTATTGCTTTTGCCCTAAGCAGACATTACAGAACATGCCCAGGAAGATAAATGTAGAAAGCAAAATATAGCAGAAGACTGAGTACTTGTCAAAACCAAATTGAAGGCAGTAGGCAGCAAATTGGATTTTCTTTTACAATAACATGCAGTTCACATTCTACTACTGAAATGAATATTATAATGTGTGCTTTCTAATATAATGTCTAGTGATGCATTTCTAGAACTATTTCTCTAAGCCTAAGGATATTCTTGTTATATCATGGCTCAGTACATAGTAATGATAAGTTTGTTCAGTTCGCTGCATAGCCTTAAGGACATCTTCTTCTGAAGAAAGGAAAATATTAATCTCTAGATTTCTCCTTCAGTTACAGTGATTCACAGCTATGAAACTCAGCAGATTTACAGAGTCTTCACACTGTCCAGCTCCCAAATACCTATGGTTGCTTTGAGAACCAGCACAAGTACCGTAAGCTAGCATCAAATCCTTCCCAAAGCTTAGAAACAACACTGAATTCTGTGGCTGCAAACCCAGCTTGGAACTTATGAGCCCAAACCATCTAATTTTATTCTAATTTTATGAAAAATTTAGATGATGAGTAATTAGCACACTCATGATTGTGAGTCACAGCCCCAGTGTTTTCTGCTGCACAGATTGGTGGCTCTGTGCTGAGACTGCAGTCCCAGGTGGGCAGGTGACTGTAAGTGACATTCCCAGGAAGGTCACTCTTTGACCCAGAACTGAACCCCATCCTACCAGAGACAATAAGTTTTACATTTATGAGAGAATCTTTTTTTGTTGTGTTTGTAGATGATAGAAAGAGACTGGTATGTGCAGCTCATAGAGCGTGAAGGAATGGAAACTGAGAAATAAAGATTTTTTTATACTGGATATTAAACTTCACTATATATTTCAAAAGAAAGAAGTATAGGCAAAAAAAGCAATAATGTGAAATGAAACAGGATCATGTGGGTGAGAAGGGATGCTTGGTTGTCATAACAAAGCAATACCTTCCTGCACAATTCAGATCTTTGGGGAACATTACTTGCTGAATTTAGCTTAAAAATAAGGCAATCAGAAAACACTGATATGCTGAGTCTCAGAGTGATAAAAAACGTACATGGATGTCAGCCTTGGGGATTACTGTACGTGTTCCATATCAGATAATAGCTGAAAACAAGTTGTATATTGTGCTGTCTAAATGGTATTTAAAATAAAGATGCCAAGGAGCTCTATTACCACACAGTCAGGAAGAGTGATGGGGCTACCTGTTGGTTCAAGGGCACCCATAAAATGGTTCTTTAACAGAAGCAAGCTAATGCAGTGAAACAAATAATAATCACTTTAGTCGAGGAAATTTAAAACTTGACTGGAAAAGTTATAAATATCCTGCATTTTTTAAACTCTTATCAGGGAAGAACAGATATTTAGGTGTATATTAATTTCTAGTAATTATGAAAGAAAAAGAAGAGTACCTTGCCTCTTTTAATCTTTTTTTTTTCCCAAAGAAGATCCTACATTTCTTCAACAGAAGCAGACCTGAGGGAGGTGTGGTGGCCCAAACCCACATCAAAACTCAGATTTTTGTAGAACTTGAAATACATAGAAAATGCTTGTCAAAATAAGCTTAATGTTTCTGTCTTGGAGAAATTTCTGAAGTTATTAATATTCTGTGTTATAACCAATGTTAGGCCGCTGTCCCACATCTTTCTTGACAACAGATTTTATTGATTCCTGTGGATTATTCAGGTCTCATGTTCAGATTGTCAGAAATCTGGTGTCTAGGACTTTACAGTTTCCATGAGTTCCAAGCTTCAGACCAGTTTCTTTTCTAATTACAAGTGATTAGTTACTACAGACATTATTCCTAGTACTAATCCTTCTTTGGAGCTAATCTGATACTGTGTAATTATTTATTTATTAGATATTGATCATAGGATTTATGAAGTACAAGAACTCAACCGGAAGAATATTTCTTATAAAACAAAACTATCTTAGCATGAAGCTTACAGACAAATGGAATTCCTGGAAAACATATTTAGTTTTATTACTTTCTTCCATGTAGATGATCCTTTCATTGAACTGAGAAATCCATTATCAAATCCAAGAAAGGTAGCTATCATCAGCTGTATTTCTGAGAACACATAAGTAATAGCAAAGTACCTTTCAGAAACTGAAGAATAGAAAAAAACCTTGTATCTTGAAAATGCCAAATCCATGCAAACTTAGAATGTGTCATCATGATGAAATCATCTTCCCTTAAAATTTAGAGTTGGTTGGCTAAAAAGAGAACCCCTAGTAGCTAAATGGGACCCAGAGACAATGAAAAGCAGCACTGGGCCACTGCTGCTGATTTTCAAGACTACATTGGAATTCCAAAGGAGGATGGCAAAAAGGGAAGCACAACTTACAAAAAAATTATGATTGGAAGGTGGCAATTCTCTGTTTTCATAATAGGCTTTTTTTTTCAAGGCATGACTTGAAAAAATTTGAAAGATTGTCACAGGTTAACAGTAGTTTGTATGAAATAAAACTCAGCTTATTTAATCCATTATTTTTACTTATACACTTGCAAATTGTATTTAGTATAGGTGTTCTCTTACTGTTGCTACTATTTTACAGAGAATTCCAGAAAACTTGAATGTTGTTATCAGATTAAGGAATGATTTCAAATGTGGAGAGATTTAGCATAGGAAAAAAATATGATTTTAAAACTTTAAAACTTAAACATCTTCAGAACATCAAAAACTGAATCAGATACGTCCTTTTCACAAGAGTTCCTGATTTTAGGAGAAACTTGAAGTCAAAAAAAACCTCATAAGTTAAAATCTTAGTGTTTAAGAAAAATAAATATACATATGTTAATACAAACATACACTAGAAAACATCAGTATAAATCAGCACAAAGATGTTAACTCATTACTTGCTGTAACTCTTCTGGGCATGGACTTGTACTGGTGAAGTGCTTTTCTATTCCCATTCATAATGCGCTAATTATTGGCCTGCCTTTTGCAGTGAGCAAAGGAGCAGGATTTTGCTAATGAACTTTTGAACCCTTTAAGATGAAATTTGTGCTACAGAGCAGCAGTTAACCAGTAAATAAGATGTTTGGTTTTTGAACAAGCAAATAAGCATGGTCAGAATTCAGAAATTACAAACCAAACCAGATTAGGACATGGAAGATAAATCCATCCTTTACATCCAGTAGGAATGTAAGAGATTTTTTCCCTAGCATGTTCCAATATAATATTGGGGTAAAAAATTAATCAGATTCTGAACATCATGTACTTGTTCAAAGATATAAATGAATGCCTTATTTTGTAAAAATTGTGTCGATAAGAATAAAAAGAATAAAGGAAAAAGATAGAGATACTAATATACAACAGAAAAAGTTAAACCCTTTAATTTCTAGTTAGACATAACAGATGCCTGAAGTTCATGCTGTTGTGTTTATGTGGTAACCCAATTAGCTGGGATAAATCAAAGATTGGCCCAGGTTCTCTGCATTGAGGAGTGGGCCTAGGACCCCGGGAAGCAGGAGGCTGGGACCTCAGACTTGTAAAGTCAAGCCCCTGCCCTACAGCCACCAGTGGCCACCTACCCCAGGTGAGCCCTGTATGTGGCCAGGTGAGCCACCCCCCTGGCCTTGGATGCTGCTCTCGGGCGTGTGCCCTCTGGAAGCAGCTCCAGGCCATGCGGCCCCTGGGTGCTGCCTGGAGAGCACGGCTCACTCCAATGGACTAAAGGATACCTTTGGGCCATCCCTCGTACCCAATCCGTTTGTAGCCACGATCTTCCCGGCCAAACCGGGCCAGAAGTAGCAGGGAAAATCCCCCTCCTCTGTTACATGTTTAAGCAAAGCTGATTTGTTTGTCTGGAACTCAATATTAAGCTGTAGATTAGTTTTGCAGTTTATTGTACATAATAAGCTTCTGAATTTAACCACTTCTATTTGGAAGAGATGGAGGAAATATTCCTTTTTAGCACTTAGCAGTTCCAATTTCCTCCAAAGCCAAAGGTGATGAATGCCAGCACACTCCTGCCTTAGGAACACATAATTTATACTTTGCTGATGAACTTGTAAACTTTCTGAGATATTCAGAGGCCACCTACAGAGAATCTGTTCTTGACCTTGAGCAGATAAACCTCAGGGAGGTATCACAGTGTGCAATAGAAACTTCAGCAGCTGAGAATTCTGTCCTTTACAAAAGCTGTGGGACCTCCACAGAGGCATGGAAAAAGAGGCATGGAAGCAGACAGTTAAATAGACATAGAAACAGCAAAGTTTTTCAAGCTGCTTCATAGCATTCAGGGAATTGTGTCTCTAGTGTTTACACTAAGATGAGTGAGGGATGAATAAGTAGGCCTGTAAACAATTACAGTTTTACAGATTAATTGCTACATGTCTCCTCTCTGATGGTATCATAGGAAATCTCTTGAGACTAACCTAAGGAAACATTGCAGGCACACTTTCTCTCCATTCCTGCCTCGAAGGCCAGCCTCACCACGAAGCTCTCCATGAGCTGGGGATTACAAGGCTGCTTCTTCCCTCTGTCCCTGTGATCCCTGAGCCATCCCCTCTCCCCAGCTATGTGGAAAGAGGCTGACCTCTGCTCTGCTTCAAGGAGAGCAGTGATTTAACCAGCCTTTTCTCAAAGCTGCTGGTAGCAATCCCAGCCTGGCATAGCTCAGAGCTTCTGCTAGAAACCAGCTCTTTGATGTGGTAAAGCTCAATGGGGTGTGAGAAGAGATTTGAGAAGCTTTTACATATTTTTAACATGCGGACTAAGAGAACTAAGAAGACACAATAAGGCGCTCAGGTTTTGCACAGTCCTCCCGCCATGACCACCGAGAAGCTTTGTCTCTTACAGAGCCAATAATGTTAGCAGATCTGCCTGAGGAGTTGCTTTTTCCCCTGCAGCCTTCATCTGCCACTGCAGTAGACCTAATCAATAACCCTGCAAGAAGGAGAGAGAATTTAATGGGTTCAAAGGACCGAGCTCAGAACTCCTCCTTTTGTACCAGCATCCCAACTGAAAGTACCAGTACATGCCTATTTTGCTCATCATAGTTTTATAAGTTACAGTAGCCTGAGGCAGTTCTTCCCTCCTCCCTCCTCCTCAAATGGAATTAATTCAGCCATGGAGTTTTGCTGCGGTGGCGCAGCAGGAGCAGCCAAGGCCACCGCCTTCCCGAGAGCATGCTCCTAGGAAAGGACAGCTTCGCCATTCAGTACGCTCCTGGACAGCAGCTGAATGTTGGCGGAATAAGACACGGGAGGAGCCTTTGTGTGACGTTCCCAGGAGTTTATTATCCTCACTGGAAGGGGGTCAGGGACAAAAGCCAAAGAACAAAGGAGGGTCCAGGGTTTTTAAGTGCAGGGACAAGGGCAGGGACAGCAGGGGGCCGGGAGCCGTGGGGCGCACGTGGCAGGGCGCGGTGGGCAGCGAGGGGAGCGGCGGGAATGCTGCCACCGCCACCGCAGGCAGCGGCACCGGCAGTGGAGCGGGACCGCGCGGCTGGCAGGCGGCACGCGGACTGAAACGAAGGAACCCACCCGGGAACAGAGAACACAGAACTTTCTAGAACTGGGGAGTGAACAAAGGATGACATAACTAGGGAAGTTAACATAAAATTGCAAGGGACTGTGAGAGGGTGCTCCTCACACGTGAGTCTCATCCCAATGATGCTGCATCTCAGCATTCCCAATCGCCTTGAAGGATGCAACATTTTGCAGCATCTGATCAATATTTACTTAGCAAGACAATTTTAACAAGAACAAAAATATTCTTTTTCATGCACTGACCTCCTTTGTTTAAACTTGCCAAAATATCTGTCTTTGTCTGAAGCAAGATGTAAAGATTTTAACGAGGAAAGGGAAGTAATAGAATCTGAATTGATTCATTTTGAAGTGTTCACGGTTATTGAGACTACAGCTCACATCGAATACGGTTCATATTCAAAATACATGTTTTCCTTACCAAGCTGTAAAACCATTCACCAAGTGTTGAAAATTTATCTGCTGGAATAGATATATTTAAATTAAACATCTTTTTTACNTGCAGGGAGGGGGCTCTGCCCCTCTGCTCTGCCCCCCTGATCAGCCCCACCTGCAGGGCTGTGTCCAGCTCGGGAATTCCCAGCATAAGAAGAACACAGAGCTGTTGGAGCAAGTTCAGAGGCCACAAAGGTGATGGTGAAGCACCACTGCTAGAGAGATAGGGTGAGGGAGCTAGGGTTACTCAGCCTGGAGAAGACTCCAGGGAGACATTAGAGCCCCCTGCTGAGTACCTGAAGGAATTTTTACAAGGGTGTGTAGTGGCCAAAAAGGAGAAATAGCTTTGAACTGAAAGAGGGGAGTTTTAGATCAGATATTAGGGTGAAATTCTTTACTGTGTGGATGGTAAGGCATTGGAACAGGTTGTCCAGAGAAGTTCTGGATGCCCCATCCCTGGAAGTGTTGGAGGGCAGGCTGGATGGGGTAATCAGCTCTAGTGGAAGGTGTCCCTGCCCATAGCAGTGGGGATGGAAGTAGATGACACTTAAGGTCCCATGTGTTTCATGATTCTATGAAAGTAATCTCTGATCACAGTGATAGTTGTCTGGACAGACAAAATAGTCTCCTTATGTAAAGTACTTTTTCTTGGTGTTTTAAATATTCTTCATGTCAAAAGAGATTTAATTTTGTGCAGATATTCAAATCTATGAATTTGGGTTAGTAATTTCTACTAGAAAAAACATCAGGAAGGTGTATGCAGGGGTGTTTAGTTATGGAGATGCTTATAAATTTAGATTATTACGGCCTTTAGGTAAATTTCTTTAAATCTTGAAAATGTTTCTTTCCCTTAGTATAAATCAGCCCTGAGGCTAAAAAATACCTTTTTTTCACGATGTCTAATATTTTCTAAGAGGTAACTGAAACATTACTGATTCTATCCATCACTGATTTTATCAGCTACTCTTATTAGAACAGAAAAGATTTTTAAGAATAATTCTGTAATTGAGATGCTATTTAAAAGGCTGAAGTTTCCCTTACTACAATGAGAAATGAAAATGCAAACCCTTATCCTGCTAATAAACAAACTCTGAGAGATTCAGTCTAGAATGACAGAAATAAATTAAAAAGGAATAAATTTGTCATTGCTTCCTTCAACAACTGAGCACCTCCTGCTTTGACCTAGTTTTATTTTTATATGTGGATCCAGACAGAAAACTGAATCAAAATGCCTTGCAATTATTAGTTTGTGTGATAATTAGCATTTTGCACCCATTACTCAAAAACAACCACAGATCAGGCAAACCATGAGTCTCAACTCCAAAAAGGCTTCAACAGTTTTCCAGAAAAGTTTCCAGAAGGGTTCTAGATGAGACACAAATATATCCTACATATATATCAGTGCTGTGGATGTTCTGCATGCCCTCTGCTCACCAAGTTACACAGACAAAAAGCAGCAATTTCTGATGTTGGCCTTAGAGTAAAAGTTTGGTTTCTAAAACAAATTATTCCCTTTTATATGTTTTCAGTCTTCTTGAGTTCTGCAGTACTATGATGCCAAGAAGTTAAATCTGGACCAGGAAAGTTACTTGAAACCTGGCAGAGTCAGTCCAAGAGTTAGTGATAGGCCTTTCAGTGATTTGCTGAAAATTGGTTATTTTTTGATAAAGTCAGTGTGGGATAGAGAATCAGCTCTGAGGCTTCACTGGAATTTCTCCTTCAGCTTCAAGCAAGTTTATGTGGTTTGGAAAATGCCTCATGGTAAACGCTGGGGTTTTTCTCAGTGGTAAGAGCCTAAACTGTAAAGGTTCATTCTGTAGCCCTCATCCATTGGAGAAGTACAATAAAATGACTTAATACAACTTTTTAATATTCCAAATCCTTTAGAAGATAACAATGAAGAAGTGATGGATAACCAGGAGTCCACTAAACCTATCTGTAATGAATGATTGCCTTCTCTTTTGCTTTACGTATTTGTTCCTTTATTGCATTACCAGATCAAAATTTAATGCCCACAAAGACTCCCCAGTTACTGTGTACTCTGAGGTATAAACCTCTTCAGGGTGTCCAATCTCTTCAGTGGTTATTTTCCCACCATAAAGACAGACATTAAAAGTTGAGTAGGGCACCTGAATTTCTAACAAATATATTTTGAGCATCTGGAATCATTCCCTGAATACCAGCTTGTTTTGAATTCACAAAGAGCATCTGCAGAATATCAGTGACAGTTCTCACACATACCAAGTTCATGAGGCCATGAAGCACTGAGATGTTATAAGAAAAGTACTGAAAAACACAAGCCCCAAAGACATAAAGCCTGCTTTCCTGTAGATATGAGGGAGAAGTGACTGTTATTGAAATATTTTTTTATCTTCCTAGAGATATATTTCTTGAAGAAATTGGGGATTTGCTGAATCATGTCTTATGCTGCCAGAGACCTCATAGATTTTTTTGCATCTTATTTCTTTTAATAAACTGTTCTGCTACATTGGTATAACAAATCTCTTTCAGAATAAGGGCATTTTTTATGCAAGGTTTATTGGAAATGAAAGGAAGACTTAAAGTCACAGGATAACAAATAATTTTCATTTCTAGCATTATGTAATTAGAAAGAACACTTCATTTCAGTTAGTTGCCATCCATCTTTTTTCCCCTTCTTGCCCAGCCAAAACTGAGGATACAATATAATTGGAAACATTAGTAAATAACTGCTTGAAAATAGAGTTTTTAAAGAGCTTTTAGTCTGGAATTTTCTGAAACCACACCTGCAAGTGAGAGATAAAATGGGAAAGCACTACAATATAGGACATCATTATCTGATTCTCCATTAGTGGCTAAAAGAAATGGAAGAAGCCTCTACTCTTATTTCCTTCATATACATAAAACATAATCAGTGTTAGAAATGCTAGAAGATGTATAGTCACATAAAAATACATCTCTAAATACTCCTGTACCTAGATACATTTACATCTTTTAAAAATGCATTGTATTCCTTTCATGCATGAGAGAAACTGAAGGTGTCACTTTCAGAGTATTCAGTCACTGTAGTACTTGCTCAGTCATAAATCATGTCATCATTGAGGTGGTACTTAATCATGTTTTAAATGTCTGTGGTTAGAATGACTCTGTTTGTATATGAATATATAACAGTTGTCTTGCAGAAATATGACTATGATTTCTCCATACCAAATTGGTGCTGCTACTATGTATTAAGTTAATCTATTTCTTCCAGTAGAAGAAATTTAAAAAAATTCTCTTTGCACTTGAGACTTTCCATTTGAAACTGCTTTTGTTCTATCCTCCCTCCTTCTGCCTTCTTCATCGACCTGACACACTGCACCAGACAAAAGCATCGCTGATGCACTCTCATTAAGATATTACTCATGCCTCTCAGAGATTCCCAGAACAGAATGACAACAGAAGAACAAAGCAATGGAAAGGAGACTAAAGGTGGAACAGTCCCTCTCTGTCTGTCTATTGACACAAGCAAGGAAAGAAGACCATACTCCCCAGCCTGGGGAAACCCAGGATGCCAATAAGAACATTCATGATCTGTTTTAGCAGTGCCTGATTAAGTTGTATCTTAAATTAAATTGTATTTTCCAGATTATGGATTTATCAGAGAACTAATGTACAAGGGTTTAC
>WAAG01004069.1:308-11496 GCA_013390105.1 Tichodroma muraria
CAAAAGTGGTAACGTAAGAGGTAAAGTCCAAATGCTCATTTCCTCTGACAGATCTGTGAGCTGTGGTTGTTTTGTAATAAAGCCCTTCGTGTACAGGAGCATGGGAAAATCTTACGTATACATACATATATATTTAAAAAGGAAAAATAACGTAGTTATTGAGTTGAAAAATACTGTTCGGGTTGCATTCCAAAAAAGGGCTTGAAAAGATGATGATATGTGTGTGCTCCTTTGCTCAAGAAATGACTTTAATTTTCTGTTCAGTCCTGAGCTCTAAGTTTCCATGCTAATCAGACATGTTATTAACTCAGATCTGTTTATAATCAAAGTCAAAGCTGAGAGCAGCATCACTGCCGCTCTACTCAGAGACTGCAACTATTAAGAAATTAGTTTTGATTAGTTTGTTTTGTAATGGTGTTGTGTTTTGACATCGTGTTGCGTGATGTCAGGAAGGGCCTCTTTTTAAAGCCATCCTGAAAAAGCACAGCTATAAAACAGACTCAGGCAGGGAAATGGAAAACACATGAAGCAGTTGTACGTCATCTAGGGAATGGTATTTCTCGAGAGGATAGAAATGATCTAATTGCCTTTGATTTTATGAAACACTCTGAAAAGGAATCTGCTTATATATTAGATTTTACATAAATGGTCATTTTAAAAAGTGGAAAGTTTGATGTTTGTAACTTAAATTGACACAATGCAATTGCAAGAGCCATCTGCCAACTATCCAGATGCAACAGTTACCATTTCTGTGTTTTCTTTTTTTTTGTTTGTTTGTTTGTTTTTTGTGATTTTGTTTTTTTTTCTTTTGTTTTGCTTCTCATTTGTCTTCTTTTAATCCTAGTGCCCAGAAGGGTGATAACTCTCTAACATTATTGTGGAGACTGGGTGTGTATGAACACCCCTTTACTTTCTTTTATTCTGCCCTGCTGTTTTTCTGGTAGCAAGGCACCTATGCATTGTTTTGCTGTGGTGTTGCACAATTCCTGCCTACCTTGAAGTAGAAGCTATTTTAACATAGAAAACGCATTTTTTAGGCTCACTTTGTTTACCAGCTCTTTTGACTCTTGGGTTGGGCCAATGGGATTTTTTTCTTTTTTAGATTTGAAGGCTTTTTAAATTTTATGAAGTTTAGGCATACATAAACACAGCATTTTAAGTAAAAAATATATCATCAGCACTGCCTCAATCAGCTGTCTTGTATTTTGTATGCTGAGAATAGAACAAGCTTGATTATTACTGAACACCAAAAGGAAGACAATCTTTATACAACAAAGAAGTGATTAGTGATTAGGTGAAATTTTCCATTTGCAAATCTAATATTACAGGTATTAGTAACCATGATGCTGAATCTGCCATCATTTGGATGAGAACCTGATATCTTGCTTGATGCTTGTCATCTTTTACAGTGATATATCAGAAAACATGAGATAAATCCCCAGTTTTGCCAAGCAATCATTCAGTGATCATTGTTGCTTTAGATGTCCATGCTTGCCTCTGAAGTAAGAATACTACCTCATTTTACCAGGGTGTTATGAGGTACCATATTGACAGTGATGTATTAATATTTATAACTTGATGGACAGCACTTCGTGCAAGAAAGTAAAAAATATTTTACCAGTTCAGATGGTAATCGTCTACCTAAAATACTTTCTGTAATTTCAGTTGAAGAACTTACCCTATGTATTTTTCTTGAAAACATCACTACTGTTGGCACACTGTTCTTTGTGAGATTTTCTCTCGCAGCTGTTACATGAAGCTTCCTTGCAGATTCACTTCTGTTTGTCCTGAACACAGTATATGTTTACAGAAATTGCACTGCTCTTTGATTGAGAATGAACTTCGGTTAACAATTTGCAGTATAAAAATTACAAAATGCTTTGTGTTAGGCAAGGAATATGTTCTGCTTTTCTCCTTTGCCTATATTTTATCATGGTTGTCCTTAAAGTCTGTGTATATGCTCTTAATATATCCTTTCAGTTCCCCATAATATCACTGAGGCTTTAGCTGAGAACAGTTGTATAGTTGGAGGACACGTAATAGGCTACTACAAGAAATATTTACATCTGGCATGATCAAAGCTTTTGGACTATATGAATGTGTATGTGGGAGGTCTAATTTTTATGTGGGCGGATTCACAAAGACAAAAACACTGCAGTACTTAACCCTTCTCCCTTTATGAAAATTCAATTCCTCAAAATGAAAAAAAGTATGTAGTACCTGATTCTTATCTTTTTCATTTCGATGAGTAGTATTAACTATTCTGCTTGTAACTACTTGTATTAAGTCACAGAGAATTTTTTTGGTATTTCAACCCCTGTAGTGGCTTATTTAGTAAGATGCCTATCTTGCTAGTGATGTTTTTGCATGTTGGAACATACGCGCATTTTCAAATTTGAAAAACTCATATTTTTAACACAGTTTTGATAGTCTGTAGAACTGCTGTGGAAGGAGCTCCACTGTATTTTCAGTTTATAGCACTAGCTACATCTTCAGGTTTGGTTTTTGCAGGTTTAGTTCCTCTGGCAGTAATCAACTGTGAAGCCCTGGGTATTTGAATTTGTTTTTTATTCAGTTACTTTAAATAGTTACATTACGAAAGGCTATTAACACTCAGTCATTTAAATAATCTCAGCATTTTGTTTGCAAGGCTCTGATGGGGACGTTTGGGATGATAGCTGACCTGGGCTAACAGCTTGTTGAACAGGGAGGTCTCGCACTCCCTTTGGCTTCTTTCCTTCCTCCTGCTCACTTCGTCCTGTGATCTTCCCTTTTAGGGCCCACAGCTACACCGATTCTGACTGCAGGGTAACCAGCTCAGCTCGCCAGCCGAGCAGAAGAGCCCACATGCCAGAGCTGCGTGCCAAATGCCTTTTGTGCTCTTCTGAGCCTTAATTTGCCAGGTGATCAGCAGAGTACCGAGCTGGCTCCCATGTAAGCATCAGGGGCCTGGGGGGCTGTGGTGAAATGGAGCCACCTGCCCTTTTTGCCCCTGGTGAAGTTGCGTCTTGCTCAGAGCCCTCTCTGAAGTCACAGCATGAGTCACGAACACAGCGTCAGGTGTAATATGGGGCTTCTTGAAAATCAGCCCTGCCTTTGCAGGCAGGTGATGATGTGAGGAGCACTTCTTGTGAACAGTGAAGACTGTACATTTCTTTTGAGAAGACACACATCTTTTGTGGGTGTCTTCAAAGATTCTGTGCATGCTTACAGCATCCCTGGCAATTATTTTTAAAGCTGAGGGTCATCAAAGCAGTAGAACATTTTGCCCCTGTGAAAGTGTTTTTTGCCTATTAAATCATGGGTACCTGTGTAACTTTGTGTGCTGCTACCCATTTGCATTACTTCAGCTTAGGGGAGTTAATATACTTCTTTTGGATATATTCTACATCTCTTCCTTGTGGCATTAACAGTCCACAAATCTAACCCTGAACTATTCTAACATCAGATTTGTGTACGCTGGTATCAAAGTCAGTTAGTATCAGGGTGTTCTGTAAGTAACAGCAGCTGAGGGAGCATTTCAGAAATCGTGGAGCCATTCCTGATACTCAGCAGGAGTGGGATGGAATGAGCAGGTGGAAGTGAAAATTCTTCATCAGCCAGATATTGGTATGTTCTGGAGTCTCTATGAACACCTGAAGTACCAAGATGTTGCTGTGCTAGCTTCTCTAACACAAAGCCCTTGCAAGGTAGGTAGGCTCTTACCCAGATTTTGGAACCCTAAGTTTTAGTGTTAGCAAAGTGATGTGGCTTTGTTTTTCTCTGGTCTTGACACCAGAACTGACACACAAGTTTTGTTGATCAGTTAAATGGCATCTGCAGTTCACAGATAGGTGGTCAGTGTGTTCAGGATCTTCATGTTTTTCCTGGGTGCTACACATCCTTTGCATATTTTCCCTGTATTTTTTTTCTTTCTTAGTTTGAAGAAAAAAAAAAGCAACAAAAAAAGATTTGCCATTTCCTTTGTTGCAACTTGTAGGACTCTCTACAAGACTGCTGTACTCTGTGACCACAAAACTCCCTTTTCTTCTGTGTCATGCTGTTGGAAAACTGCTAGCAAGCAAGTTTAGTCTAAGCAGAACCTCAGCATTACTTGTTTGGCTGAGGTTCTTGTTTTGCTCTTGGTAGTTTTCAGCATGGTCACGTAATACCACAATTAGAGGCCCCAACCTATTTCTTGATGCATTTCTCAGCAGTTCAGTGTTCTCATTCACAAAGACAGCATCACTGCATGTATTTATACTTGAGGAGACTAAATGTTAAAAAGGCCCCAGAACTGGCAGTACTGTCTATAATTGGTCCTCCAAAGCAACAGCTAACTCAGCAATGTGAAGTACCATGTTTGGTTTTTAGCTCCCAGCATCACTTAATTTGCTAAATATTCAAATACAAATAAAGTGACATAAGGAAGAGGCCTTTAAATAAATACTCATATTCGTAGGCATTCAGGAATCATCATAAAACTCAAAAATATCATCAGAATTCAAAAGAATTTAAAATATTGCATTTTGTAGGCATTCATAACCAGGATGTTCATTTCAGGCTCGGAACGCCACACTCCATTTTAATCTCTGTTCTTTTAGCTGTGAAGACTACCAGTATTTCTGAGGTCTCTGTGGCACTTGAATGAAACTGTTTCCTACCTAAGTTTAAGCAAACCAAACCAAAGAAGACAACCGTTGTCTCCATTATGTAGATTATCAGACTGGTACCAAATGGGGTGCAGCAACAGGGAAAGCAAGGGGTTTTAAAATAAAACAAGCAAACAAACACACACCCCACACCAGAAAAAAAAAACAAATAAAAACCCCCAACAAATTCCTGGAAAGGAGTGTCAGCAGAAACAATACCTAAAAATCCCAATACCTAAAATAAATGGGATAGAAATGTTGTACTACATCACTTCTCAAGCACTCCCTCATGGAAAAAGCTCAGGGGTGTATTGATAATGTGATAATTCCTGACATGAAGAAAAGAGATTTGAACATTTGATTTTACTGTCTAGCAGAGACAAACTGCATATGTAACATTATTAGTGTCACGAAGAGATTGACTGCCTGCCTTCCTGTTGCTCGTTCAAGGAGATTTCCATTTACCCTCATCTAACTCCAAGATAAAGAAGGGACCATCTGTTCTTTCTCGTTCACTCCCTTCCTTATTATGGTCCTTTGTCCTCATCATCTCAAATACTAATTCATTCTCCCCAATGTCCTCAGTACATTGCCTGTTTTGTCAAGTGCATATACTCATCTTTCCATTGGTCTGTTATGCCCTTAGATGTTTCCTTATTTCTTGGCATGTGAATTTGCCTAATCCTGGTGTTTTAATGTGAGTTTCTCTGCTGTGCCAACGTACCCGAGAAAACCTGTCAGCTGGCCTGGGGCCTCAGGAGGGGATACAGCACAGGGGTCCCTGCTCCAGCTCTGAATTTGGGTTGTGAGGAGAAGTCTTGGTTGCACTGCTGTGCCCCTTCCATGTAGATGGTTGTTTTCTTTCAGGAGAAATGCTTAAATAGAGTCAAACACAAAAAGTAAGGTGTGCTTCCATATCTGTATGGAATCTTACCAAATAATTCTGACTCTGCTGTGTTGTCTGCTCCCAAATTACAGCCTTCAAGAATGACATGTCCTTATGTACCACTACTTAGACCATTCAGTGAACATTTTTCAGTTTGCTGGTTACTATGGACATGGATTAATTTTGCCAAAATCCTTCTTACAGTAATAGGGATTTTAAAGAGGCTTGTCCACTAGCTGTCCTCTTCTGGTCCTCTTCCTGCACCCCTTTAAAAAGAAAAAAAAATGCATTACAGTTACAAGTGGAGAAACTCCTACCTGTGGACACACAGGACTTGTGGCATTTTTATATACTCTGTTATAAAAGGCAGCCCTAGGACCCAGAGAGTTAAGTCAGCATCTCCCCAAATGAGAGCAGTGAGCAAGTTCAGGGAAGAAATACAGTGTGGATGATAGCTTTGTGTACAGCTCTGGCATGATGCCAAAACCTGTATAAATATACCTCTGTGATGGGGTCGTAAACAGTGTCTGCCTTTCCTTTCTCAAACATCTTTTCTAAGCCTGTCTTCGTGCCTGATCTCTCTTACACGTGTGTGTGTATATGTATATCTTATTATATATAAAGAGATTACACACCAAATAATCACTCATTTTATATCCCAGCCCTTTAAAAACAGCATGTGTTGTAAGTTTTGAGTTCCAGTGAAAATGTTATATGAGATCTAAGGCATAGCTGTTGTTCGGCAAAAATAGTCACCGTGTAATAGTGACAGGACTGTCTGGAGATGTTTCTAGCAGACATATCTGTATATTTAAACCCAGATTAATAAATGTCACTACATGGGCAGGAGAAAAAAAAACAACTAAGCATCAGCATTTTCAGTGGCTTCATGTATTATTCTGGAATCGAGAGAAGGCCCCAAGTGGCACAGAAGTAAACATCCATCTAATTTATTTGCAGTGTAATTTATCATTCTGCATGTGTTTGTGTAAGTTCGGCATCTGTTTTCAAGAGGTCATTTTTGTTCTGATTTTATTTGAAAATCTTTGCAGTCTTGCTCTATATTCTTACACATGCTTTCTCTCAACAGAGTTTGCATTTAGGATAGTGAATGCTCCAATGGCCTTGGATTTAGCCTTTGGCATAGTGTGTGAGCTGCTCCAGCGGTGGGGGGAGATCCATGCCGGTGTCCCAGTCCTGCTGGAGTGGCTTTTGGGTGACAGAGACCTGCAAAGAGACGGGGAGACTTCTGCCCTGGTAATTTTAACAAGCAGCTGCTATAGCGTGTTAGAAGCACTATAGTTCTGCAGTCTTCTGGTAGGAATAGAATGAAATGTCTCATCTGATGTAACCTGATAATTGCTACTGCAGTACTACCTGATTTACAGTCTTTTAAAAAATTCAAATGGATATTATTTAGAATGAAAATAGTTTTATGTCCGTTTCCTAGTAATACCAGCATAAAATTAAAGTGATCAATAAGCAAACATTGAAATAAATCAAGAGTTACTTCACATGGCATTGTTGACTGAAACATTTTGAGGCTTACAAATACATTCAGTATTATTGCAGATGATGGCTTCCCTTGAATTTAAACGGCTGTTGGGGGTGCCAGGCACATCTGGGCATTCAAGACCAGTGTTCTACCAATGCTGGCTTTCCCAGAGACAGCACATTAAATATTTGGTAATTTTATGCCATCATCCATATGGCTGGTTCTGTACAACACATGAAACAGCCTTGCTTACTTAAGTCATTGACTTCAGGATTGTTTCTGTAAAGATGAGCTTTGCCACACTGGTTCTGTAAAAGCTATTGCTGTATAATACACCATGTTCTTTTTGTCTTGAAAAGACTGTAAAAGATTACAAAATTATTTTTGTAAAAGTCAAAATAATGCTGGAAGGTAAACAGGAAGGAGCAGGAGCAGCTACATCTTTGAGAAGTTTGTTGGCAATTGATATGACCCATGAAATATATTGTGAATCTTTTTTTAAGCCTGTAGTTTAGGTGTGCATTTCTGATGTTTCACTGACTGATAAAATTTTCATTTAATCCAGTCAAAAAGCTCCATGATATAGCAAATTACCATACTGCTTACAGAGGTCTTTGTGAAATATAATACCGTTTCATAGGGGAAGGCAAGCACATGTTAAGGATTAGGCTACTATTTACTCCCACTGTTTCCCAAGACTTGTGCCATAACTGCCTGATTTTTGAAGGTAAAATTTCTTCGGCAAAGTAGGAGCTTTTTGTGTTTTCCCAAACCTTTTTAAAAAGGCCTATGAATGTTTACCTTGTTTTTTTAATATAAAAAAGCTGTTCTATGACAGCCTCTGTTGTCATCATTTATATATATATATATATTTTTATATATATATATATATGTCCTTTTTCATATCTTTTATGATTGCCTCGTTGTTCCCAAACCACAAGTCATTTTCTAATCACTGCTGGTTTTCTTTTTGTTAAGGAAGAAGATGATTCCCTGTTTGATAAAGGGGAAGTGAATTTTTGGGCAGAGAAGCTGACTCACGTGAGACAACTTAGTAAGCACCTTTTACATCTTATATCAGTGACTCATCTCACCTTACCAGATCATGGGGAACTTAATCGTCTATCAAGAATAGCACTGGACCAAGCCCAGCATATTGAACACCTTCTTGGAGCTCTGCCTCTGGTTCCAGAGTTTTCCAGGACTCCAGAATACACAAGATTGGCTATTCAAAAGGAGACAATATCAGTCTGCCTTAAAATATTAAACCTGCTGAAGCCTGATGACACTTGCAAAAATGAAAATCTGGAAAAGTAAATTACTAAAACTTCATCCTCAGGGAGCTGCACACATTACTGGATGGGCAGGGAGACTGAATTCCAGCAATGGATTCAAGAAATCAGGGTTCTGTGATGACTTCAGGAAACCTGCAGTACCTTCAGTATTCAGGCTAGAGCTACGTTTTTTGTATTGATTAATTGTCCATTGCATTTTTCTTATGGGATGTGCAGTGGGAGACTTTTCCTTTTAAATGCATTTGCTAATTTCATTCAGCTGAGCACTGTTTATTACAGCTACTGTAGGAAGTAAAGCAGCTAAACCTAATATTTTCCATTCATCCAGGTGCAGGACACCTGTAGTTTTGTTACGTTTTGTCCTACATTTTTACCTCCTGTATCTTAATACCAAGAAAAAGTTTATTTTTTTTGTCTCCTTTCAAGAGGTAGCATGTTAATTATTAAATTAATATGTTCTTTTTAAAAAATCTTCAAGTGTTTCTAATAGAAAAACAAACCTTGACTTCTTTGTTTATGGTAATCTTTAGAGTACATTTTAAATTTTACTGCATTTTCCTCTGGAGGAAGACAAGGATTTTCATTCTGGTAGTAACCTTGTTTTGCACGTGGAAACGGCATTAGTTAGATTTCTGTATGCCTCTTTTCTCCTCTAAATCAAATAACTACGTTCATAAAACGGCTCTCAAATGAAGACTTGCTGTGTTCAAAACGAAGCAGCTGTTCCATTGCAAGCGAAACAGTTTCATCTTTAGTTCAAACACCTTGCTCTGCAAGCAGGCCTGGGAAGTGAGGTCCTGCCGAGGAGTGTGAGGCCCCTCGGAAGGGTACCAGAGGTGTTTGTGCTGCAGCCCTGGCTTTTGGGAGATGCTCTCACAGCAGATGGGGCAGCTGTAGGGACTACTCTGAGTGCTCCAGGGTCTAANAGTGCTGGCTGCTGCGGTGCCCCATAGCCGATCGCGGCTCTCTTGAGTATGAATAGACTCTGCTGTAAGTAGAGCTAAGCTGCCGAGTTGGGTCCAGTGGACATCTGAACACTGCACAAAGTCACCACTTAAACCCAACAGACAGAAATAAAAGTTTAGTATTTGCACTAAGTTTCCAGGATTCAGGGTTACTTACATAAGAAGTAATTTAAGAACAACTTGAAGCTTCAATAGGCAAAAGAGAAATGTTGGAATCTGAAATGATGTTTGACAGAATGCNATAGCCGATCGCGGCTCTCTTGAGTATGAATAGACTCTGCTGTAAGTAGAGCTAAGCTGCCGAGTTGGGTCCAGTGGACATCTGAACACTGCACAAAGTCACCACTTAAACCCAACAGACAGAAATAAAAGTTTAGTATTTGCACTAAGTTTCCAGGATTCAGGGTTACTTACATAAGAAGTAATTTAAGAACAACTTGAAGCTTCAATAGGCAAAAGAGAAATGTTGGAATCTGAAATGATGTTTGACAGAATGCCCGCTATCCAACTTAACGAGCCATGCTGCGAGTTAGGCTAAAAATTAATTTGTATGCATCTGGTTTGAGCTCCTGGGGAAGGAATAGCCCAGATTGTGTCTGGAAGCCACTCTTAAAAATATAGTCAAGACCTGTACAATTAATTAACAGCTGCTAATTTTGCCACATTTTTCCATCATTTCTGAACTAGTGTGGCAACAGCTTCTGTAGTAGGAGACAAAAAGAACTTCGTATGTATCAAAATCACCATAAAGTTCTGAGACCTTGCTCATGTCAGTGGGCAGCATAAGACTGTCTAGTAACACTGGCTTTTTTTAAATTGGGTAGAATTTAAACCACATATGTATTTGATACTGCCAAATCGATAAATGTAGATTGGTGACACAGTAATAGACCCACAGTGACCGTAAAACTTGGTGAAGCCTTGAGGACTTAGTTAATCAGTTACCAAACAGTTCAAAAACTCGGTCTTCCTTATTGTGGTTTTAAGATCCAACTGGAACCTCTGTCATCCCGCTTGAGTTTATAAGAGAGCAAATAAGAATTATATCAGTGCACATACATTTCACCACACGGTGCTGATGATGGGTTACTGTGTAACTACTCAATGAAGAACCTTTAGACCCCGGGCAGCGATTGCAGGAGAGAGTTAGCAAAACACGATGCCAGAGCACTTATAGGCCGTGTGTTTGATCAAAGTCAGTTTATCAAAGTATTCCTCCCAATGGCGTTGACACATTGATCCGTGCATGATTGTCACAGTAAACTGTTCCCTCGGTTGGCTGGCGGGCAGGATCAGCTCCGGGGTGATGTTTCCGTCGCAGAGTTGTGTGGGAGGAGGAAGAGTTTGAACTCGGGTCACTGCGGAGGCGACTCCGACCGGCCCCGGAGAAGGCTGTGGGAAACGATGCACGTTATGGCTGCAGCCCCGCGCTCCGGCGGCTCCCCGTGTGCAGGGCAGCGCCTGTCGCCGTGACGGGAGCTGTCGCCCCCCCGGCAGGGCGGGAGAAGGGGAAGGAGCCGGAACGTGGGATGTGTCCCGGCACCGCTGGGCGGAGGAGCCGGCTGCCGGCGGGCCCGGCGGCCGCTGGGGGGCGGCACGTCCCCGCCAGCCGCGCGGGCAGCGGGAGGGGCCGGGAAGGGGGCCGGGAAGGGGGCCAGGAGCCTGCCCGGCCGAGTCCAGCGGCGCTCGGCGAGCGGGGGACGGGCCCCAGGGGACTGCCGGGACACGGGAGGGAGCGAGGTTTGGGCTTTCCGCCGCCCAGCTCCTCGTCTTTCCCGGGAGATTTCGATCCCCGTTTCCGGGCTCGTCCGGCCGTGGGTGACGGCTCACGGGCGGTGGCTGGGTCCGGGCACGGTCCCGCCCGCAGCCTCCCTCCCGCAGCGGCGCGGGAGGTGGAGGACGAGGGGAGGAAGCGA
>WAAG01004069.1:14631-38810 GCA_013390105.1 Tichodroma muraria
GCATTAGAAAAGACAGCACCAGAAAGCAACAAACAATCCGGGGAGCGCCGGTTCACCAGCCCAGCTCCTCCAATCCTGCAGACACACAGAAAAAAAGTTACAAACTAGTTTGTCTTTCAATCCAGTTCAAATAAAAACACAGAACATACTAAACCTATAAGCTTTTTTTTTTTTTTTTTTAGGAAAAAAAAAAGGAAAAATCCAACATCCTGCCAAGAATATGCCTTGATAACAACCTTCTTTTTTTATATATATCTATATATTATTATTATAACAAATGCTAAAACCTTCATTCCAAAGTTTAATATTGGTTCCATTGCCACCACTTAGTGGATGTTTGGCTTTTAGAACAATTTTTTGTTGTTGCTTTATTTGGAAGCACTCAACTGAGTTTAGTTTGTAATTGTTGGAGAATAACTGCTGATTTTTTTTAAATTTTTTTTTTAGCTGTTTGAGTTGATTGCATGTATGAGTCACTGCACACAACTCAATATGAAACTATTTAACTTATTTATTATCTTGTGAAAAGTATACATTGGTAATTTGTTCATACTGTATTTATCGGGTATGATGAAAAGCAATAGATATATATTCTTTTATTATGTTTAAATTATGATTTTCATTATTAATCGGCAAAATGTGGAGTGTGTTCTTTTCACAGTAATATATGCCTTTTTGTAACTTCACTTGGTTATTTTATTGTAAATGAGTAAAATTCTTAATTTAAGAGATGGTATGTAATATTTATTTCATTAATTTCTTTCTTTGTTTACGTAAATCTGAAAGATTGCATGGTTTCTTTATAGAAATCGGTCTCGATGCTGTGGAAGTAGTTTGCGGAATTTCTATGGGTTTTTTTAGAATGTAAATGGTTGTAGCCCGTCCGAGTTGAAAAACGAGAGAAAAAAAAAAAAAGAAAAAAAAAAAAGACTGACTTAGCAATCAGACTTCAAAGTGGCAAATCTAATTCAGACTTGTTAAAAATAACCAAAAAGTATTTTTGTTGCCTAACTCCACGAATCACACTGTGATATAGTCTCAAAGTATGTAGCAATAATTGGGGGTCCCAGTATTATGTCTCACAGTGCCTTCTTGAGGGTCCATGCTTGCCTTAAATATCTCTCAACCAAATAAGTATTTTTCCTAATGCTTGAGATAATTTGAATGTAGGGATGGGTTTTAAGTACAGCAAAATTTCGCCACTCTATTTTATAAGAACAGAGGCCATCTTTGGATCTGAAACTTTCTATGATACAGGAACATATCTTGTTTATTGAATTCCAAAACCTGTATTTTTTTTTTTTCCTAATGTAGAAAGTTGGGAGTTTTCCAAAAGTTTCCTGGACGGTGGATGAATGAGCAGTAGCTTAGTTTTGTTTGTACATAGGTACAGATTGAGCACTATGTACTCTTTTGGACTACTTTAACAGAAGTATGTTTTGAATGTAACTAAAGGATAAGTCAACTTGAGTTGTAATATATTTTTCGGGAGTCAGTTCACTACAAATTATGTGAGACTGTAAACTTTGTACTGTAAATGTTTTGTAGTTCTCCCAATAAAATTTTTTGGAAAAAAAAAACCAAAAAGACCCCCAAAAAAACCAACAAACCCCAGTGACCCTTTCCAAGTGCCGAAGCCCTGGCTGCCAGGCCAGGAGTATTTCTTGCTAAACACCACCCCCCCCAATCACGGATATGTCTAGCTACAGATTAACCAGTTTGCACTGCCACTCCAGGCCGCTCCTGCAGCCCTCGCTGGTCGCTGGCCAAAGTTAATAAACGCTTCCAGAAGGTTCGGGAATGTCAGCGGTGTACTGTATCCTGCTTTTCTTTTTTCTTTTTCCTTTTTTTTAATTTTTTTTTTTTTTTTTTTTTTTAATTTTTAAGAGGATGGAGAATCAAACCTCTGCTGCTTCTAGTGTAACAGCTGGAGTGGAAAAATCTAGTAGTGGCATTTATCAGTCACATTGCTTCTGGGGCTACGTGAATGTGCCATTCGCCTTCCTGCCTTGTTTGGGGTAAGGAGGAAATAGCAGTTTGGGTAATAAAACGGCATACTTAAGGTTTACCCTTTGTCCCAAAAGCTTTGTTCCTCTTCACTCACAGGAATGCGGACTTCTGCCTCAATGCTCCCATCACCCAGCTGAGGGCATATCTGTGTTAATCGGGCTAGCATTAAACGTGCTAATCAGTTTTCAGGGCTTGGGGTTTAAACAAATTACCTTTTCGAGGCTGTATTTACATAACTAAATACTTGGCAGCCTGGGGACTGTGTGAGTATTAATACTGGAAGAATTTTAGCTAATATCTCCACAGTTTGGCACCCTATTCCAATTAGTCCCTCAAACTTTCAGGTCACGATTTCTACTGGCTTATTTTTGTTCTTTTGTCATACTAATAATAAATGTTGTTAACATTATGGCATTTCTGCACTGCCTGGGCTGCCACAGCACTTTCTATAAATACAAGATAGAATGTAATACCGGTGCCATATGTTTGTGTAACAAACCTTGGACTGACACTTAGTTTAAAATTAAAACAAACGCAAGCAATGTATGACAACACAGCCCAGCTACAGCAGTCGCCTTTTTTTTAATGGATCCGGTGTGGCATTTTGGCTCAGAATTGCTCCCTTTGATTCCCAGACTAATTTCTGATGAAACTTCTTTTCTTGCTGTCTGCACAGTGGCACTGAGCTCTGATGGGTCCTTCCCCAGGCATCCCTGATGCATCCACAGATACTGTGGCTGCAGGGAGCAGGCCTATGCCAGTGTTTTGGAGGAACAGAGCGGCTGTTGGTTTGTCCGGTGTCTAAGCTGATGTCTTAACTCACTTTTGGGATTTTGAGGCTAATTTCCACACTAAAACTGCAGTAATTAGGAGTGTATGCCTCATTTAATTTCAGGTTTTCTTTCTTCTGTAGGTACAGTTTTTGCTTCTTGCCCATTCCCCTGACCCTGCCTTTTTCTTGCCACAGTAGATAAGGACCTTATTTATTCCTGTATTTCCCTTATCTGGGACAGCTGTACTTGCATCATTGCAGTACTTCCATCTTCCCTGTGGTTTTCTGTTGGTTGAACGGGATCATGGTGAGGGTGCTGGGCTTGGCTTTGGTGTCTCCTGGCTGAAAGAGGAGCTCTGGAAGCTTTGCAGCAGCTGCCCCACATGAATCACAACTGTGCTGGTGTCAATGCCGGTGTTCTGTGTGTTAAGAAGTTGCTGCCAGCACAGGATGGGTGATGGCCCAGCGGTGTCTCCCAGCTGGCTGCTGGCATGCCAGTGTGTGGGGACAGCTGGGCCCGAGCTGCTCTCTGCCCAGGTGACACACTGAGGCCTCTGTGCTGCACCCTGCTCTGTATCTCCAAAGTGTGCTGCGACCTGGCCCGTTGCAGCGTTAATGTTCCGCTGTTCAGAAATCCGGGAGTCCTTGAACTGGGAAGATAAAGCCTCTGTTTCTTGTGCTGCACAATCAAGTGTTAACCTTTAAACTGGTGACTTAATGTTGTTGACTTAAGCAAATGTTCTCTTGCTTTCATTTCAAAATTCAGCAAAGCGTGTGAAGCTGGTCAGGCCATTCAGAACTTTCTGATACATTGCAATAAATCGATAAATACTGTGTAAAAAATAAACTTTTTTTTTCCAAGAGCTTTGTGTTAAGAAGGAACTCTAAGGTTTCTGCTATTGCCTCTCAGAGTTGTGATATCTCTCTTAGTAGCTGAAGCACTTAAAATTACTTTGAAGGTCTGGAAAATGGGGACTTGACTAATCATTTATTAGGACTGAGGCTTGCATGCTTGTTTTAGTTTATAGTCTGAAAGAAATTGTATCAAAGTCTTAAACTGGTAGAAATGGATGTAATGGTATAGGTCTCCAAATAGAGATTGATTTTAAATGGTTTGGTATGATCATTAGGGGATTTTCAAATGTATTGAATTAGTAGTTTTGATTTTTACTCCCTAATCCTCTCAGCTTTTTGGGGTCTTTTTATTTGTTTGGCTTTTCTCAGCTTGCCTGTGTCGGGTATAGTGGTGTGCTGTGGCTCCTGTTCAGTGGAGGGATTGCACACCCCCAAAGACACTCCCAGCAGAATGCCATGGAGCAGAGGGATGCTGCTCCTCGCCGCGTGCGTCCTGGTTGAAGCGTGAGCTGATTCCACCGCACATCCAGGGTTACCTTCGTTTCAGGTGTAGAGCCTGGAGATGCAGCATGGTTGTGTCACTTGTGGACAAGGGCAGGTGGCCACGGGAGGAGCTGATAGGCCGCCGGCTCCTCTCTGCTGTGCTGCTGAATGCAGAACTCAGCAAACCAGGGGTTAAATGCACAGGTGGGGGGTGATCCCTTTTCCAGAGCATCATTTAAATGTCCAGTGCAAGTCTACATTACTTTGAAAAAGAAGTTATTGCCTTCCTTCCATTTACTGCCCCCACCCTATCCCATCATTAGGTGTGCAGCTTTGATTTTTTCAAAGAAAGGGTGCATTTGACAACCTCGTTTTCAAATAAGGCCTGAGATTTTAGTTATGTTTATGATCAAAATGTGCTTTTATTTTTTTCCTTTTGCTACTATAGCATTAAAGCTAAAGGACTTCCACTATATATTTTTAATTGTGTGGTCTGTCTCTTCTTGCTGACCTTGAGTGTGAATATTTGAAGGAGCTTCAGGCAGTGGTGCTCTGTTGATAAGATAGGACATTTCAGGTTTTGCCTGCTGAGCCTACAGACCTTGGCAGTACATTAATTCTGGAAACTAAAACTTAATTTTCTGACTCTTCAGCTTAAATTCAGATCCTCAGAGTTTTAAGGTGAAGATACTGGGCTTCTCGCTTTATTGCATCAGAAATGCAGTTACCTCTTCCCTTTTGCCAACTGGTACCAGTCCAGAGAGGGGCAGGAGTATCCTGGATGACCACAGCCAGGGACCTGAGTGCTCATCTGCTGAAGAAGTAAGAGAGGCTGGAATGAAAGTTGCTGACTCCAGGTGATGTAGCAGTTTCTCCACTCTGTTCCTCCCTTTGGAGGATGGAAAGAAAAGAAATAGAAGAAAGAAAGGGAATGGGCCCTTTCTGACCCATTCCCTGAATGAGCTCAGGTTGCTCTGGGAGAGCATCCTGGCACCCTGCTCACGCCACATGGCCCAGGGTGGCTGCTCTGTCCACTGCCACCAAAAGGTCCCCTCTTCCCCAGCCAGCTCTGGTTTTTACCTGGGTGTTGATGCATTTTATTAACCAGGCAGAAAAAAAACCTGGTGTTTTCTCCTGGAGTAGAGTTGAAGTGGGTCAGTCAGGAAAGAGTGGTGATTTTCAGAGCTGGTGCAAGGGAGGAGGAGGAGGAGAAGAGCCCCACATCCTGGCGAGAGGCAGGAGTGACGGGATGGAGGGGTCTCCCCACCAAGCTGCTAAGTCTGCTTATGCCTCTTGCGTAGATGTTTTGTTTGAAGAAACATTGTTTCCTCACAGTTCTTTGGGAAATTCTTGGTGTGCCCATGTTACAACTGCTTTTTCATATTGGGGATTATAAAACACTCGCACGAACCTTGAGTACCTCTTGTGCCATTTGAACACACAACAGCATTTAAGGGCAGGCTCATTTCAACATAGAGTTTAATTGATGTGACTGTATCCCTGAATAGTTTGGTTTACTGGAAACCAACTAATGGCTGTATGGCAAAACACAGCATCTTCCTGAGGAGTTCTCAATGCTAAAGGAAACACTTGTTATCAGCTGGCATACGTTTAGCAGGTTATGTAAGTTTTGCAGCATATGTGCTAAAGAACGTTGGTTTATAGGTCTAATTCCTTTATTTAAATTAATTTAATATTGGAGAGGAGGGTGGAGGAATGAGATTCCTTCCTTAAGGTCTAGAGGGCCTTGTCTCTAAAAAGAATTTTTTTTTGTTTCAAAGCTTAGTCAAACAAACGAGTCGTTTCATCTCTCCTTTCAAAGGGTCATAATAGATGTGTTAATGGAGGCATTTTGGGGTGAACCTTGCAAAATTTGCATTCCTGAGGAAAACGGAAAATTACCCTGACAAATCTCCTCTCTGTTGCTGAAGAGGGATAGATGACATCTGCTGAGTAATTTCTATTCTGTACAATATCTGAGAAGGAAATATGGGGTAATTTAACCCCTCTTTTTTCTACCATGCTTAATAAACAGGGAGCTGGACATGCTGAAACCTAAATACGAGGGCCCTCTATCAATGGATTATTACCTTATCTTTTCTGAATGACGTTCACTTGAATACCTGGAATCGTAATAGCTACTCAAGATAAGAAGTGGAAGGAAATTCAATAACAGTAAGAGACCTGGTAACTTATGAGATCTTGATTAGCCTTCAACTGCACCTAAATGTTGGGAAAGGATTCCCTGTACTGTATGCAGAGGGAGCTGAATAGCATTGTGAAAACCATTGCCTCATTGTAGAGGAGCACAAAAATGGCTTTTGCCATTATTAAGGCTTTCTTGTGTTCACATGTATATGTGAACTTTCTGAGTCTTCTGTGGATGAACATTTTTCACTGAAATTTTTCATTGCTTTGAAAATCTGGCTTTTGTGGTGGGGGTGGGGTGTGGCTCTGGCCCCTGCAGTGATCTCAGAGCTCTGTCTGTCTGGGGCATACAGGTACAGTTCTGAACCTCCTAAATACCATCAAATCTGAAATTGGGCTGCCTCTTCTTGGTAGAATCTGTACTCCCACTAATGCCTTTGGGCAGTGGATTACTCTTCCCATGGCTGAGGGAGCATGGGGGAAGAAGAAGGACTCTTGCCCTTCCAGCTGCCTGCCCTGGGAGTGTCCGTGAGGCTTGTTGCTGCCCAGCACTGTGCTGGGAAGGGTGGGCATCTGCCAAAGATATCTTCTTCTTGGGCAGCAGAGCCCTGGGTCAGTTTGTGCCTGTCCTGTGCCTGCACCTGGATGAGGGCAAATTGTTCCTTGTGCTGGATGCCACTTGGCTCTGTTGCAGAAGTGGCACAGGAGCATGGACAGGGAGGGTTCCAGCCAGAGTGCTGGTTCTGCTGCTGTGTTAAGAGCGCTGAACAGCACAATATAAATCTTAGGAGATGAATTCAGAGTTAACAAATACTTTTTCTAAAGGTCAGATTAGATGAGGAATGCAGCGATTTGCCAATCCAAATGAGCACTAGCTCTAAAAAGACAGGAATTTGTTTTCTGCTAGATTAGTGCTCGGATCTGGACTCATCCCATCATCTTATGGCTGTGGAACAAAAGTAGGATCAAGGGCAGGAGTGTATGAGTTACATGAGGCTCGGAACTCTGCTTTCACTATCAGGGCAACTTCAGATTGACTTGAAATGTCTGTGAAACCACAGCCTAAGTTATGTTCTGTGGGGCTGTTTCTTCACATGCACTTGAAATCCCAGGATTCATCAAATGATATCCACAGCGCAGGGGGAGGCAGAGCCTCATGCAGTGAGCTTTCTAGAGCTGAACCTCAACATTTTACTTCAGTTAAAATAGGAGGGTGGATAGGGAGACTGGGGAAACGATGTCGAGGAAGGAGGAGCCCAGAAGCTTGGAAAAGCTGACTCCTTGGGAAATGGTACACAGCTTGGGTCAATGTAAACACCAAGTCATGACCTCTCCTGTTTACTCAAAATATTTCTTATGGTAAACTGCATCTTAAAATAAAATTCAAGATGGAATTTAGAATTCATAGCACAAAAGGTGTGAGTAATCCATTCACCACAAGAGCGTTGCAAAGCAAGTAACGAACGTCTCTTTTTAGGGGGTCTATCTCCATCTGCAAATACGAGGCAAACCAAAATGTAAGGCTGTCATTTAAGGGTTGTCTCATTTGCAGTAGATGTTTTATGACTGTGAACACAGCACAGTGAATATCTCCAATGACTTGACTCTTCGACTTCCACAATGGAAGTCAAATGTGGAATGTCAATTTGTTTATTTGTGGAACTCTTTGACTTCCACAAATAAAAAAATCACTAAGAGCAAAAGGGACGATTCACCTGAAATCTCCAGCTCTACAGATGGTGACAGCAGCTCATTAAAAAGTTTCTCTCTGATTTCCCATCCCACAGTAGATATGAGCATACAGTCAGGGACAACTGTGAATTGGGTTCTTATGACTGAAACAAGTACGTCCCAAAAGTTCAGCACCTGGGGAGATAGTAGGACTCGGTGGAAGAAATCCTTATTCTTAAAGCAATTACAGAAATGCAGCCTGACAGGTGAGTACAACCTATTGCAAGAATAATGGTGAGAGATTTGGAAAGGGGTTCTTTCAAACTACTGGTAAATACCATCTCTCAAAGAGGCAACTGGAGTACCATAGACAGTGGTATATATAATGAATGTACAGTGGTATATAGGTATTAGGGGATACTAAAATTCTGATCTGGGGAGCGGTCCCTTGTAGTTTAATAAAGAATAGATGCTGTTATGTTGGTAGGAACAAATAGAATGTGATAATTAAGAAATTATTTCACTGTTAATAGCTGTAGAGGTGGGCAGTTTAGATGAGATTTACAGATTTATTTCTTAAAATGCATGTTACCAAAACTTTTCAGAACACAGAGATATTTCCTGGAATTATAGAATCACAGAATAGATTGGATTGAAAGGGTCCTTAAGGATCATGTCATTCTACCTCCCTGCCAGGGGCAGGGGCACTTTCCACTAGACCAAGTTGCTCAGAGCCCCATCCAACCTGGCCTTGAACACTTCCAAAAGGACTTTGTGACATGGAATGTTGTCACCTTTCAGCTCTGAAAGCTCATTGGAAAGAGCAATTGTTAAAGCTGTGTGGAATTCAAGGAGATCAAGCAGATAGTGCTATCCAGATGGAAAAGAAATGCTAACTGCCTTGGAAAAGTTTTCTTGAAATTACAGGAAATGCACTTTCTGTAACTGCAGAACTAGTTGTAGAAAAGGAAAAAGAGGGAGGGTGAAAATCAGCTGGTTAGGATTGCAATAACATAGGAAAATATGTCATAATTTTTCCATTATGGAAGCAGAGGACAGCATCTTGTGAGTTAGAAACTGCAGCGCATTGCCTTGGCTGCAGGGAGAGAAGTAAAAAAAAATTGTAAATACTGTTGTATGCAACTTCCCCTTCCTCTCATACTGCAGCCAACATAAAAAAATAGTTTAAGCATTCAGCATCTCACAACTTCTTAATATACTTAGCTTTTATGATGCAAATGGTCCATCATTTTATGAAATGGACAATTCTCAGGGACTAAGATCTTCCAGCAGAACCCAATCTCATTGAATTAATTTGTTCTCATTTCTCTTAATAAGCCTGATTAAGTCCAGGTGGAAACACTTGTGCTTCAAAAAGACTTGCAGAGCCCCAGCTGTCCTGGGGAGGTTTGGGTGAGAGGAAGGTTGGGTTGTTCTGAAACATGTTCTATAATTGTGTCTGTGAGCCCCAGGAGCTGCTGTGCCATGACTCAACAAAATATGTAAGTATGTGATTTCTTAGAAGTTCTTTCCTAGGGAATTTATAAATTTTGAGGAATGCAAGTCTTGATTTTCTGAAGAATTTGTTGTACTAATTGGGGTGAGTGGGGGAATTTAGGGGAGTGCTGGTGCCCTTGTTGATGGAGCTCTCTCATCCCACCATCAGTGTTTTGCAATGTCAGCTGTACACCTCTTTATCTTCTTGAATTTGTATTTGAATTCTGGTGTGGAAAAGTTCACAGTGACAAGAGCTGTGCTGTAGTGGTGGATTTGAGTTTAGAGAAAGTTTTTTCCTTCAGCCTGAAGCCCTCTTGCAAAGGACTCTCTGCATTCACTCAGGACAAGAGGTATGTAGCTGGTAATTGGAGAGGGCCAAGAAAAGTAAGCGAAATCCTAATTTAGTTGGTAAATATCATGATATCTGATAAATATTATTGCTTTAGTGAAATGAGAGCTCTCAAAGAGTGAGCTCTTTTTAAGGGTGAGCTTGGAGTTGTGTTGAAGCCCCAGGCATACTGCTGGTGCTTCCCTGGGAGCACTGACAGGGACTCAGACCCTGCCCGGAGGGAGCCCAAACCTTTCAAGTTTAGAATTTGGTGTCTGTTGTGTTCAAACACATACACACACACGTACACCTTCCCCCAAAACTTGTTGATTTTAAACAAATGTAATTTCTAGTGTGCCAGCTACCTGGATGGGAGTGGCCTAAATGAGCTGTGGTGGTTTGGGATCTGGAAGATTCTGGAAATCCTGAAATAATTTGATCCTTGTGAGTTTTTGTTGTGTTGTTTTGGTTTTTGGGGGGTTTTTTGGTGTGTTTTATTAGTTAGTTTTGTTTTTTTTTTTAATTTAACTAAATGGAAGCAAACAGGAAAAGCTGAGTAAAGTGTAAAAACTTCTAAGGCAAAGCTCCTGTATGACTAAGCTCTTCTTGCTTGTGGTTGTGACTGCAGCCTGTGCAGTCCATCCTGGTTCACAATGTATGCACACGCTGTCTGTATGGAGAGGGTCACACTGGACCCTGCTCTGTTGGTAGATCTCCCTACTTCTGCATGTTTGTTGGAGCTCCTGTTTCTCTCTTGTGTCACTGGGCTGTTTGGAGAATCTCCCTTTCTGAATAAGAGGTGGAACGAAAGGAGAATACCTAGTTAAATGTAATAAATTCCCTTGAGTGGGCAAACTCTTTTGCTGAATTCATCTTCCTCACCCACCCTAGTTTTTAGTAGCATTCCAGTGACACTGCCTGTGTTTAGAGATTGCCAGCTGTGGGACAACACCAGCCCCACGTAGCTGTTGTCCCATTTCTGGCTGTGCTGATGGTCACTCAGGAAGCTGCAACTCCTTCTGGTGAAGAAATACTCCATTCTGCAGGGCTTGGGTCAAGCTGGTGGCACCAAAGCAATGTGGAGACATGTGCATCACCCCCTCTCTCATCTGCAGGACATCCTGCAATAGGTAGTACAGCCTCTGGCTGCTGCTTCTCATGGCTTGCTGCCAGTCCAGCGTGGTTTCCCTTCAGTCAAAGGAAAGTGCCACACCTGCCAGTCCCACACCCTAAAGGTGTCCTGTGCTGGATGGTTTCCTTCGTTCCCATGTGCCCATTTGCTCTGTTCGTGTCTATTATTGCTGTCTTGCTAACCCCGATCTGGGCAAAGTTATGGGAATAGTTTAATTGTATCTTCAACTGGATGTTCAGCAACTTCACTGGTCTCTTCCGATCTGTCATGGAATATGCCAAACTGTGACCTTCGTATTTCCAAAAAAGTGGTCTCCAAAGAGTGCTGTGAACCCCTCTGCCTTCCAGCAAAATTGCTTTAACAGTTTCTAGCTGGCACGTGGCTATAGGACAGCCATACAGTTGGATGCCTTGTATCTCTGTTGTGTATGTTGTGCTTCAGTTAAAAATTATCTTATGTCTGAAGGACCAAGGCAGAAGCTTTTTTTCCCCCCACTTTATTTGACCAAAGATATGTACAAGTGCAGTGACACTTATTTGCTGTCTGTCTTTGCATGCACTGAAAGAACTTTCCCAGGCCAGGCTTAGATCTGGTTGCTAAATACTGAGTGCAGTTGCTACGGTTCATGGGGTTATTGCTCTGGCCTCCCATTTAAAATTTATCAGCTTCCTCAGCGTGTTATTCTTAGCATTAACCTTACTTTTTGTCTTTTTACACACTCCCATGGAAAACATGCAGCCTGATGTTAGGTGCAGGAACAGCAGATTTTGGTAGTGGATGAGCTACACCCTGTACCAACCTGTGCAAAGCTGTTTATTGATCTTGTGATTGTAAAAATGAAAGAGGTGCTTGTGTGTTAGCTGGGCTGGTGTGTGGTATGTGTGGCTGTATAGATTTACGTGTGTCTTTTTTTATTTATAGTTTCTATAATTAAATGCTGCTGCCTAGCTATTTGGTGTATATTGATAATGTATATGTTTTTAATAATATCATCAGGAGAATCCTGTTAACTTTTTCACTATGGGCCAACACCTTGGCTGGTCATGATGTGCAAGATACTCATAGAAGTAAAATTCCTTGTGTGAGGATACATCGTCTGGCTGCTCCTGGTGCTGTTTGATAGTATTCACACAAGTCAGTCAATTGTGGCTGTTTTGTGACCTGGGACACCAGCTCTGCGTCCTGAAAAGTTTGATGTAAGTCATGGAGGGTTTTTTGTTTTTTTTAACGGAGCATTTTAATTTTGCTGCCTGGTGAACTCTTATCACCCTGTGTGCGTGGCTGATGAGTCATATGCATGATGTATGACAGGTTTATGAATGTGCCAGTTGTGACTGTGCCATCCTCACAGTCGTCATCAAGATAAAAACGAGTGCTGGACGCTTCTCACTATTCTGCTGGCAGAACTTCCAGCAGATGCTGAGGTACTGCTGAAGGTGAACTTGTATCATTTGTGAAGTAGGAAGGAGATTCTGCGGTTCCAAAACAAACTTTCCATGACTGAAAAGAGTGTACTTGTCTTCTATATCCTGTGTTTTCATACAGAAAAGAAGGCATATTAATCATTTGGGAATCACCAGGTACCTCACTCTGCTCTGTAGCATTACATCCATTTATCTAAATAATGTTTAGAGTGGCAGCTTTGCCATTCTTGAGGTAATTTATTTCTAGTCTAGTTTAATTTATGTATGCTGTGCCCCAAAATGATGAGTTTCCTGATCTACTAATTACTTAACCTGGGATGCTGGGTGCTGCATTGTGCAGCCCTCAAGGTATCAATTTTCTGTTTTGCTGTTCTGACTCAGGTTGGCACAGTCTGAGTGGTTCAGTCCTGACTTTTTCTTTCTTCCATCAGTGTGGGAAGCTGAAATCTACTCTGTTCTTATAAAGGCCTTTTTGAAAAGAATGCTGCTTCATGTATCCCTTTATATTGGGACAAAATTTTAACAGCAGGATTTGGGGGGTTTTGTTTTGTTTGTTTTCCTGTTAGACGCCAAGTAGACTATATCCCTGTCTTTTCACTGGCCTCTATTGAAAGAAATGGAGTGACTGGCTGTAGGCTTAGATTTAGATGTGTTTGTGTGTGGAGAAGCTGTGGTGGTTGGCATGGTTAATATTCAATCACCCCTTTGTCATTATTGAGGTGAGGGGATGTTGTAGTGCCTCTTATGCAGAAGTTTCTAGATGGATGTGATATTAAAATATTCACCTATTGGTCTGAAATGCTGTCCTGAAAATTAAACAAGGTTAATTCAAGAAGATGTTGCATTGTTTTGCCTCTTTCCCTCCTCTTCCATCCACCCAAACTGACTCATCCCTGGCTCCTGAGTCCTTAGTGTCTCCTGTATACATAACACTTGGTGGTTGTAATTGCTGAGTGGTTTGTCAATGATTATTCATTTGGTTACAGAGGGACTTAGAGATGCTATTATTGATGCCAGTTCTAATAAGAGGTTTTTCAGCTGGTATATGTTTTGGGAAAGTAGTTCTTAATTAGGATATTCAGATGTCAGAAATTAACTGAAGACCATCATGCCTGCCTCTTCCTCGCAGCTCTTGGGAGCTTGCTGTTCCAGAGGGAGTTTTCTGACTCATTCTATCTCCAGCCTCTGTGCCAGTGTCTCATTTTGAAGTGGATGACTTGAGGCATGTACAGGGCTTTGCTCTGCTGACCTGAAGGAAAAATCTTTTTTTCTGGAGATCTGCTTGGGAGGGACTTGAGAACCTCCAGTGCTCCCTTCCAAGCTTACCCTTCTGTGAAACTGTTACTGCTTCCAGGAAAATGAATGTATTTAGGGGACTTTGGACTCTTGTGGATGTAAATTGGAGTTGGGCATACAAGGTGCATCTCGGGAGGATTGCCTCAGGAGTTTCCTTTGGTCTGTAGCCATGGGGACACTGCCTGAGCTGCTGATGCTGGGTCTGTTGGAAATGGGCATCATTTTAAAAAGCAGTGGATGTGGTTTGTTGTGAGAGTGGGTAAACAATAGCTCATGTTTTCATTCATTGCCTCAGTATTTCTAATGCCAGTTCTGGTCAAAATCTGTGCTTTCTTAGAATTTATACTCTGTGTCTACTGAAGAGCACTGTGGTGTTTAATACCACATACTCTTGACTCTAGGCTCCTAAATATTTATTTTTTTGATCACCTTGCACAGACTTGTCCTTCCTTGTGTTTATTTCCCCTCAGTGTAGGTGGCCCAATGCACACCTGCTTTGCGTAGCATTTTGAAAGCTACAGACCAAAGGAACACCTCTGCCATGGAAAATCACCCTTCTGTATTCTGTGCATCCACTTGTACAGCCCTTAAACGTGTGCACCCACGTGACCATTGTGAGCTGCATTTCCAGGCTGGAGTAGCCGCTGCTGCTGCTGGGGACTGTGCCACAGCTCTGATGAGCGAGAAGAAAAGACATGTAGGATAGTTTTTGGAGGAGAAGCCTCTCCTAGAGTTGTGATGACTGTGCCCCAATGACAAGGATGAAGAAAAATCTGTCCAGACAGTTTTTTTCCTTTGGTTGTTTTTCACTCGACGTTACGAACTTGGTCTACATATGCACTCACTAATGCAGAAAGCAAGCCCAGTCTACAAAGCCTTGGCAAAAGTCTTTAAAACTTCTGGGGTCTCTAGGGCAGGGATCAAGCTGTTTTGCACATTTGGGATGCAAAACCATTTTGTTTATGTCTGAAATGAAAGTGAGTTGTTGAGTTCTCTGCTTTTATTACCACTGTGTTCAGTGACTGTAGATCTCGGCTTCCCAATGACCTTATGTCCCAGAGACTAAGCATTCATAATGTTGATGATCTATTAATATTTATCCTCAAAATACATAAAAAGGAATTATGACCTTGGCATAAGAAATGAAAATAAATAGGTAAGGGAAGCTATTATTTATTTTTTCAACATTTGCATTCTGTGTATGACTTCACAAAGTGTTTTTCTAACATGAATTCATCTTTTCTGCACTCTGGTACCCCACTGGTTTGTTCTTAAAATACTCTTTTCTGCACAGCCAACTCAGTGCTTTGCAGACCACCCAGAACAATTGTATTCAAACTGTGAGCTGCATTCAGTGATTGGACTTTTTAAACTCTCAAATAATATTTTGTCTTCCTTGACTTTTTGTTAATTGGACCTTATATTTTATATGTGGGATTTTGGTGGATTAAGAAAGGGAGTGGCTGTTCTCCTCCTATTTGCTAAACCCAAAGGGGCTGTTTAGCCTAATCTCATTTCAGCTCAGTGTTTGTCTGACAGAGCTTACTTAGAGGGTCAAAGGGGCATAGATTGCACCTACACAAATAATAGCAGTATTTGCTCATGCTAAGAGATTGATCGGCACATATCCATCAGTGCCTGGCTGTCCACGTTCTCCGTCTTGCCGGGCAATTTCCATCTGTGGGTTGTTTCTGCAGCAAAACTCTTCCTTTGAGTTTTTCAAGGGTCTCTCCAGCTATGGTTTCAAAGGAGTGTAAATACAGTTTTAAATACTGGAGTAGATTGCTGCGCCCGTGTCTCCTGGAAGCAGCACCGAGGTGCAGTAGGCAGGGAAATAGCAGCTGGACCAAGCCAGACCTGGAGTGGGAACCCACCACTCGAGGGAGTAAATTGCACTGACAAGGCATCCTCAATTTACTAGGGGCTCAAGGCCTGGAAAGGGTTTTCTGCTGCAATAACCCATCTGTTGTAAAGACGATTTACAACAAAAAGCAGCTTTGTAAGTTATGTGGAAATTCATGTTCTGTAGGACTTGTTTAGGTGTTTATGCCAAATATCTGGCACACCAGTGAGGAGCTGCTGACAGTGGACATGGGAAAATCAACATAGTGGTAGCTTATTGAGCCATCTTGGATCTCCTCAGAGCAACCTGGGAGAGCCAAGCAGATGATGACGTTGAACCTGTTCTCACTGAAGGAGCCTTGGAGGTGTTGAGTGAGATGAAACAAGTTGGAAGCTGATCTTGGTTGCAAAGAGGGAAGGAAAAATCCCATTCTTGGCTGCTAGATATAAGACCCTCAAGAATTGAACAGGGGAAAGTGCTGGGCTTGGTTTCCACTGTATTTTTGTGGATGTGTTGCTGATGAGTGCACAGGTAACTAAAAATGAGTGTTGGTGAGTGTGTTGGGTGGCTTGAGGTTGGTGCTCAAGTTGTTTTCTTGTCCCCACGTGTCCTTGGGAGCCTTGAGCTGCACAAAGGTTGAAGTCAAAGGCATCCCTGAGTCAGCGGAGATGAGTCGAGCTGGTGGCTACAGTGCCCTGTCGCACAGTACAGAGCACAGCACTCCCCACAGACCACTTCAGTGGCCCTCTGAGCTTCCCACTGCCATTCCATCTCTTTCCCATCTTCTGTGCTGCAGGTCATGAGCTACCATAGACCTGGCTCAAATACTGGGCCCCCCACTCGTGCCCAGTGCTACTGGGAGCTGAGATGTGCCATGGATGTTTCCACTGTCAGTGCCCCATGCAGTGTGGCTCCTGTGCTGCTTCTGAGCTTGGTTCCTGGAATGGCAACAAGAGTCCAAAACCAGTCAATGAAGAAACTTTCTCAGCAGAGCTCAGATGTCAGAAAAGCAGATTTCAGCTTGGTTGCTGTGTGCACTGAATGTCTCTCACTGTGGGGAAGATGAGAAGAAACTATTATTTTGTAATCTCTTGTTGAGTGATGATTGATAAGAACTGTTCACAGGGAAACTTACTCAGGAGTCAACAGGTGCCTCTTCTGCATTCTGCAGTCATGGAAAAAAATTAGCAAGAGCATAACAGGTTATTCCAATTTGATATGCAGTGCCTGGGAACAACAACTGACAAGTCCCAGTTTGTGTCCAGCTGCTTAAAAACTACCACCCAGCTTGGTATTATCCCTCTGCCCTCAGGAGACTTGTCTTGTGAAAAGAGTTATTGATGGCTGATTTCAGCATTCCTCAGGGCTGTGCTCGTGCTGAAGTATCTGCCCCAAGTCCTGATTTCAAAGTAAATGAACTCTGGGTTGTAAATAAGAAAGATCGTTCTTTAATGTATTCCCTTTGTCTATATTTTCAATGCTTATATATATATATATATATTTCACTCCTTTTGAAGCTTTCTGTGTGGAATGACTGGGAATTTGAGCAGGGATGATGCTACGGTGTTTTCAATCCAGATACTTAAGGGAGTGTAATATGTTTCTGTGCCCTGAATAGTTACTCATTTAAATCTGATTAATAGTATCTGTTTTGTACAGCTTTCTTTGCAACCCCAAGAGCATTGCAGAAAGAATTCCCCTCGTTCTGGGTGTCCTTTCTGTGCATTTTGAGTGAAGCAAAGGCTTTTGAACTGTTGCAGGGCTGACAGTGGAGGCTGTGGTGTGGACTGTATGGCCCGTGAGCAGGGTTCAGGCTGGCAGAAGTGTTGCCCTAATGTTCTGCCTGCTCAGTACAGGCCCCTGTCCTCGGGACCCTACAAGGTGGGCAGGGCCAAGGCTGGATGGACCATCCTGGCAGGTGGCTTTTTATTTTCTGTGAGCTCATTGCCTGAGACCTTGGCATGTGCTGCACAGCCAAAGCCCAGATACTCTCTGGGGATGTGATGCAGCTTTGTAAGTGCAGACATTTAATGTCACCCACCTGTCTGTTGTGGGGTGGGGACAGTCATACCTGGAAAAGCTGGTTTACAGCTGCTGCCCCAGAAAGGCTGGGTCTTCTGCAGCTCTCAGGGCTTATCTGTCAACCCTGTGCAAATGTCCCCAAACACATCAGGGCAGGTCAAATGACACTAAATGCATACATTTTGGTGTTTTGTGTAGGTAATGTGTAATAGGTGTAACAGCCTGGTAAAAGACAGAAGCTAAAAGCCCCTGATGATGACAATATGTGTTGTAAAAAAAGGGGTATCAGCAGTCTCCTGTTTCTTTGCTAATTTGCACTTATTAACTCCATTAGCTTCCCTTGTGCTCTTCCTCTTTCCTTTTCTAATATCCCTCATGAATGAGTCTAGAATCAAGGATTGATGTGTGCACTCTTCTCCTGGAAAGAGACTTCTTCTGAGCTATTTCTCTATTTTCTCTCCTGTCAGGTTGTGAACCCTCCCAGGAGCAGGGGCTGTAGCGTTTCTCTTCCCTCTCTGTGCAGGTTGTTTACATAAGTATCAGTGGATCATGACTCGAAGTGCTAATCTCTGTAACCCAGAAAAGAAAACACAGTATTTCCAGAGACATGCCTGAAGTCGCATCATTATTAATCACCTGTAGCTATTGCTGCCTGAAAGGCAATTCTTGTGTAGTTATTAATGGCTGCTTTGTGTTAGACAGGGTATAAACACAAATGAGAGATAATCCTGTTTTGATGAGTTGAAATCTAAATAAACAGGGTACACAAAGCAGGGAAGAAAGCAAAACTGTGAAATGCCTTGGTGTATAAAAACCCTTAATCTTTGTTTTTCAGCCCCACTTTTGTAAAATGGAGTAATGGTGTTCTAACTTAATTTAGATTGCAGCCCTTCCAAAACCACTGTGGATTAGCTTCTAATTGTTGTTTTTTGTTCTTTTGTGCTTCTACTGTGCTGAGCGTGAGATTCTGCTTCTGGTTAAGAGCTGGGGGTACTGCTCCACAAAAAGTGTGTGTTGAGGGCAGTGGACATTTTCATCTCAAGGAAAATGATGAGATAATCAGAATGGGTTATGATCCATGTGATGCTAGATGCTACCTCTCATTACTTCATTCACTCTACATATGCAAATGTGTCTTGGTGCCTTGAAGTGTCCTTATGCAGAAAAAAAGTGAGAGGGAAGCTACAGTTGCCATTTGTACTATAATAAAAGTCAAGGCTTTTGTAATGAAATACAAATTTCTGAGCTTGATTCTAAAGCTTTAGGAAAACTAAGAAGAATAAAGGTTTTAGGAGTTATCTACTGCTTGGTTGTTTTGGTTTTTTGTTGTTTGGGTTCTTTTTAGTGTATTAAAATCACTGTTTTATAAAACTGACAGTTCCATCTGGTACATTCTAAAGGCCTTTCTACAGAAACAATGACCTTACCTTTTTTTGGCAAAGACCAAAACCATCTTTTTGTGTGAATCCATTGGAATTTTTTCACAAAATAAAGCTAATCCTGTTCCTTTCCCCACTGCAGCCGATTATGAATCGAGATGTATGTAGTGTAATTTTCAATGTTCTGCTGACTTGTAGGCACGAGTGGAATCTGTATAAAAAAATTTTTGGTAGACTTCTTTTGCCAGTGTTTGAAAACGAAGAAACTCATAAGTAATAAAATCGTGAGGTAGCCTTGGCAGGATGGTGTTCAAACAACCCGTAGCTTTTGCTAAGTGTAAATTCAATGTGTCATCAGTCACTAGGGAAAAAATGCACTGATCCTGCATGGATAGTGCCTGCAGGAGGGGAGGCTGGACTGCGGATTAGAGGCCGAGATGTGGAGGCAGCTCTAGCCCTAGAGCACCCCATGCTCCCTGGCCATTTTGGAGGGGATCTCTGCAGGACGGGGCTACTGTGAGCAAGGAGAAGGTTGTCCTCTTCCTTCCCTTAATCCCAGCAGCCCCTCCTTTGCTTTGGACCTTGTTTGATGCCTCCTCAGCATGCAAGATCTAGCAGACAGGGACAAGGGGGAACAATGCAATATTCCCTCATGCAAATCTCCCTGGACTCAATGGGAATTTTGCTAGTGCCAGATTGGATCCCACTAATGGAAAAGACTGACTTGGAGGCAGGACTAGATCAATGCACTATTGTTCCTTATGCTATATTTAAAAGCATGCATTTCATGGAAATTTAAAAATTAAACTTCCAGGCCACATGTATCCGTAGCTCCTGCGAATAATTGGAGCTATTCATCTCCTGGGCTGGCGTAAAGCAGCCGTTGTTCCAACAGGGCCGTGGCTTTCCTATCTCATCTTCAGTGAGGGTGATGAGAGAATAATTGTGGTGGCAGCAGACAAAGGTACTTATTTTTGCAGAGATGACTGGCCAGGCTGGGAGTAAACTGAGCTTTGCTTATTCCTTCCCCACCTGGGTTCCTGGTCTGATTTGAGTTTTAATTTATTTTGTTGGTTTAAATTTGTAAGAAAGATGTGGATTAATTTCACATGCCTGGTGATCATTAAAGGACAGCTGCTCTTTGCCACTTCCTTTTAGCAGATAAATGTGTCTTTGTTATTTTTGTATTTGTTTTCCCCCATTGGTTTTGTATTTATCGGTTTTTCTAATTAAAAAAAAAACAACAACAGATGAATGGATGCTATTTCTGAAAAGAAAAAGCCCACTGCCCCCAATATAGACAGTCAGTGTCATTTTGCTGACGGGATGCTTTGCTTTTAAGAAAATCTGGCATTTGAGTTTTCCTTGGCTTTTGAGAGGAGCCAAATGCATAATTCACTTGGCCTCTGTGCACTACTTTTGAATTCTGCTGTGGCTCCATTTGCAAGAGAATAGCAGGAAGGATGTACAGTGCCTACTTCTATCTTGTGCCTGTGACACAGAGAGAAGGGGTGTTAGTTTGATTAACTATGGGCCACTGAGGAGACAGATGAAAAGTGGCAAAATGTAAATCAACTTTGTCCCAGCTACTTTCATTGTTTGCCATTGCTTGTGTATGCTTGCCTGTGACACCGAAAGCACAGTCTCTTCAAAGCTGCTGTTGTGTGAGCTTCCCTCAGTGGACTCTGAGGGCGTGCTGAAGATTTTGGATGTGCATCTTGAGAAATCCCCCATAGGCTTGCACGCAGGATGAATGCGGTGGTGGTTTTTGAGGTGATACCAGTGGCACCTCTTCAAGTGTTAAATGCTGGGACACCTGCAGCGAGTGCCTGTGCACACAATTTTGCTGGAGCAGGTTTTGAAACCTGAGCTGTTGAATGTGATCTTACTGTGGCTTAGTGTTAAAAGCCTTGTTTTTCTTGCCTGAGACTCATTCCCCTGCAGCTCTAGAGCTCTAATTAGTATAAACAGCTATCCCCTGAATGCTATCTGTTGTATAACTTAAGGCTTGAGGGTTCTTCCCCCCCATTCCCAGGCTTACAAAGGACTGTCAAGGTTCATGGCAGAACCACCAGGATGAGGCAAACCCCATCCATCTGTGCTCAGGCATGTTAGTGGGTCGAGGTTGTTGGAGGGAATATCACCTTTATCCAAACTCTCGGGGAGGTGCTTGCGAAGAGGGAGAAATAGGTGAGATATCCACAGACCAAAGAGCCTCAGATTGCGGAGAGTGAAGATGGAAAAACAGTTTCTTTCATGTCCTGCCAAGGGTGTCAGCAGTGAGGTGGCTCAGAGATCACTGACTAGGGAGCTGCGTGAAGTGTGCTAAAAAAAGATGGGGCAGGTGAGAAATGTATTGAGTATCTGCTCTACTTCTGGATCTCTTGACTTACTTTGCAGTGCAAATAAAATAAAACCAAACAGAAAACACTCCCAAAAACCTGCACAGGTCCTGTTTGGTTGTTTGTTCTCCCCTATTTATATTCATCCTGTAACATTACCAGGCTTAGTATACTTCTGTTTTTCTCGTTGATATGTTTTCCAAGTTCTTTGCAAGTATTAAATCTGATGAGTTCCCTATTGATACAACAGCAAAGAAAATCAACTTCACTTCTTTCTGCATAGATTTGACTAAATATTTCCTTGCAGTATAATGATGACAAGCAATGCAGTATCATGGTAATGAAATCACCTTAGATTGCCCCTATAGGTAACTGTCTCTGGGAAATGTAGAACATTGCAGAATTCCTGAGTGGCAAGGGTATATTGGTAGAGATATCAAAGTCCCCAGAACCTCACTGGTACATTCTGAGGCAGTATTCTAAGCAAGGTCTGCATTTTTGAAAGTGGCCTTTAACTAGAAAGGTAAAAGAATTGTATATATTTTAAACACCTGAAATAGGTAAAGGGCCAGCTTCTCTCCAGCTATCTTGGTGGTCTCTTCTGTGTGCAGGAGCTGTGCAAGAGACGAGAAGTGCAAAACATTGCCTTGGCACGAAGGTAAATTTGGCCTCAGCTAATTCACAACCTACCTGATTTGACTGGTCTGTTCACACTGACACCGTTTGCAGTGTGAGGACTATTTGGTCCGAGTGTGCCCAAGCACAGCCACCAGACAAGCGGAGAGCTTGGGATTTGCACTGCTGAAAGCACACAGCCATCAGCTGCTGAGGGTGCAGCTGGTGTGCCTTGAGTTCTGGCACTGCCTTCCTGCTGGACTGAGGCACAAGTGGGGGCACTGCACCGTTCAAAGCTCACATGAGCTGCTGGTGGGGAGGTGCTGGCAGGGCCAGGGTCCCCAGAACCTCTGCCACCCTGCAGGGCTCGATGTGCTGCTCACCACCTCAGGTGGTTCTGAGCCTGCGACAGCACCGGGGATGCAGCCCCTGCCCCAAATGTGTGCCCAGACACACCTGGCACAAATATACCTGGAAAGCAGCTTGGGAAACCGATCCAAATTAAACCAGCTTAGCAAACATAGCCCAAACACTTTGCTGAGATTAGCTTCCCCATTCTGGTTTACCGTGTGGCCTCCTGGCTGTTTGTGCTGGTCTCATCGTGGGGTGAGCAGTGGAGGGTCAGACTGTGCATTCAGGATCAGTATGGCCTTATAATGCCCTCAAGATGCTTCTGAAACCTGACTTTAGATTTGCTAAAATGTGGTTTCCTGGTTTTTAGTGGAGCGTTTGCCTTTTTGGTATTTGGGGAAGAGCACTCGTGGCCCTAGGCTAGCCAGCGGTGTTCATCACAGCATTAAGCCTACAGATTAATTAAACACCAATAGAGGGTAACATTGCCCAAAAGCAGTTAAAATATCACAAGCTAAATCACGTGGAATTACATTAAAAGAAATTGTTCCTTATTTTTTAAATGTGGACCATTTATTTTTGGTGGGCACTGAGGTGTGGAGTGCTGCCTCTGAGAGACAGTCATTCCACTGCCCAGAGGACCTTGACAAACATATGTATTGATATAAATGCATCTATATACAAAGCCCTGGTATACTAAGAGGATTGCTTCCAGTTATCACCCAGCACTTGCCCTCTTCTTTCACACTTTCTTTTTTGGCAGGAGGAACCCAAGCCCAAAAGACAGCAAAAACAACAAAAAAACCCGGGCAGTGAACCTAGAATGTGTTAGATCAATGCAGACACCATGAAAAATAACCAGGACATGCCTTTGTGGCTTTTGATGTAGCTATGGTTGTGGCTGAAACTAACAGATGCAAAAGCTAACTGCCAGATATCCAGCATGGGTGCCAATGCTGACAAACCTGCCAGATGCCTGGCAGCTGGTCTTGCCCCAGCTCCAGTGGCTCTCTTGTATATAGATTGCCTTTTGAACAACAACAGAATGTTTATCTGAGGTATCTCGTGAAAGCATCTTCCCATAAATACAGTAATTTATTTTTTTTTAAGTCAGTAATCTAGTGAGTTCATGTTAGAAGGAGGAAGGATGCTGAAGCCTTGATAATCTTTATCCAGTACATGTAAGCATTTTTGGGTGTAATTCAGTTGCAGAAATTGGATGGTCTGCAATTCAGACTGTAAATGGTCATTCTGTCCCCTACAGCAAGAGTTTTATATGTAAGCCAACTGGGCAGGTTGGAGAGAAAAAGCTATTTGGGCTTTTATAAACAAAGCTTTTGCTGTTCCAGGCTATGATGCTGAAAGGAAATCAATGTTTTTTCCACTAAATATGGTTTAATCTGGCCAGAATAAACAGTTGTGACAGGATATTGGTGCTAAATTTATTAATAGTCTTCTCTAGCTTTGACATGCTGGGAGAAATTACCTGAGATAATTTGAAGTTAGCCAGAAAAGTTAATTTTTTTTCCCCTTTACTTCCTGTTTAGGCTTTAGTTGGATATATGACAGTTAAAACAGCTGACCTGGAATATACCTTTAAATAATATTTTTTTTTAAAAAAAAATGTAAATATAGTTGAAGCTAGGATAAAAATATTCTGTAAAGAGGAGCATATAACATGATCCTCCAAAGAACAGAATCTCCAGACCATCCATTAACTTGATGCTGATATTTTTATCAACTTCATGCTGTAGCTTGTGCTTATAATTTTCAGGAATTACTATTTCATTCTGTCCAGGTTGCAGGGCAGGCCACTTGACTTGCAGCTCTTAGTGTGTGTGAGCTTCACTTCCAGATTCTTTAAGTTCAGATTTCATTTTGAGCTACAATTGAATTACTGACGTTCTGATCTTTAATAGAGCATGAGGGATGGAATCACCACAGTTCCCATTTGCAAATGTTTTATTGGGCATTTGGCTCTTGGGGGAATGAGTGATTTTTTTTTTTTATT
>WAAG01004069.1:38841-49756 GCA_013390105.1 Tichodroma muraria
TGTTACACCCCAAACCCTCCAGGATCTGGCAGTTCCTTCTGTGGATTTATCATCAGCACACTTACAACATGAGATCAGGCAGCTTTATTTGCAGCCTGAAATATTTTATTACCTTCTCTATTTCTTATAATTTTTTCCAAATACAGACAACAATGCTACAACTGAATTCTTCTAGCCAGTCATCCAGGAGTAGCCTGATTTATCTCTAAATGTACAGGGGGAATTGTTATAAAGGTCATAAATCTACGAACCTGTGTGCTTTTGGTGCAGCTCATGAGTAGGCACATCAGTTTTGTCCTAGCAGCAATGATATATGGTAATTTACAGAGAGAAATCAGCAAATGAATGAGCCTTTCCAGTTGCAGCTTTGTGTGAATTCTGTTCTCCTTAATCTGCTGCAAAGCTTCTTCCTTTTTCTGCACTTGTTTTCAACCTTGCACTTGGCCCAACTAAATGATAACACTGCTCCTAGTGTTTTTGTAGCACCTCTACTTACTTTAGTAGAATATGGTGAGGAATGCCTTGAAAAATCAGTGATTATTTATTATTATGTGATTTTTTTTTTTTTTTTAGGTAAAGGTGACTGTAGCACTCTAGTTGTACTGTGTTTGAAATAGTCTATCAAATCCACAATTTGCTCTTTAACCCAAGCTACCAAACATGCTGGAAATGAAAGGACTCATTCAGGGCTGGGATCCTGCCAAACTGTGGCCATGTGTGTTTCCCAGGACTTTATTTACGAATGAGTTCCACCTTCCCAGACTTGTAAGAGTTTCAGGAATATGAAGTTTTCAGACAGGATAAAAATAATTATTTCTTTTCTTGCCCTATAAAGAGCTGCTTAGCAGAATCTCTGTGAGATGTTGTACATGTTGAATTGACAACTGGAAAGCAGCTTATTTACCCCTAAAGTGCAGTATGTTGCAAAACTGGAAAGTACTTAACTGCTGCCCTCGAGTCCAAGGCCTTTGCAAATCTGTTGACTTACTTGAGAAATGGTACAAGGCAGGGTTTGGTCTTGAGTAGTCTAGTTCTTCATGCCTACCCTGATTTATACAGTAATTATTTTAGCATAAAAGGCTTTTGAAAACTTTATCTTTTGAGCTACTGATCATGTTCTTTTTTTGAATGCCTCTAGGTGAAGCACAGGGGAAGGAGTTGAATAAGACTGAAGCTGGAGTTTAAGTGACATGAAATCATGTGTTTGCTCTCCTGTCCATAAGGACAGGTTCATTACAGATGTCATGAACCTGTACCTTGATATGTGGTTTACTGGTAGGTGATGAGGCAAGGCTGAGAACATTACTAGGCCAGTTACTGTTGGCATATGGCACTAATGGATGGACTCTGGATTTCCTCTCCTCTGATATTCCCAGTCTTGGATTTGCTTAACTTTATGGCTGTTTTAATGTGCTCCCTTCTATTGTAACAGTCCAGGTAGGAGTCTGGAGGTATGAGTTACCCCCAAATGGTGAGATGAATCCTCCCCAGGTGCCTTGTTTCTCCTCCTGCCTTCTCTCTTTTGTCATCCTGTTGTCAGGTCAAGCTGAGCAGTGGGCACTGATCCTGCAATGTCTCCCAGCAGGAACAGAAGTCATCTAGAAATCACCTGTGGAATAGAAATTCCCATGCTGATGCAGCATGAGAATGGCAACTAAGGATCTCAGCATCTATCTACCTCCTGTTACTTGCAGTGGCCTTTGTAATTGCTTTCTCACAAAGGCAGTGAGTGCTGGACACCTCTTCAAGCAGTTGTGGAAGAAGGACAGTGAAAGGCAAAAGGCACTTAGCAGCACAAGCTACCTCTGTCCTTGGGGCAGAAAGAGGACTGCTGCCTGACTTCACCAGGGGGTTCTTCTGATTTCTGGAAAGTAAGTGACAAATTGAACATTCTAGTCTGCATATTGAAACCAGGGGTGAGGTTGCAAAGGTTTAGACAAGCAGCCAGGATGTAGAGAGTGAGATATGTTCTCCCAAGCAAAGGAAGAGCAGAGACGAGGGTGGGGAGTGGTAGTGCTCTCCTAGACGTGTCATGCCAGCTCTCTGCATAAAATTAGGTACAAAAATTTGTGTATCTGCAGGAAGTGGAAAAACTGCTGCCTAAAAAATGAAATGCTTCTCTCCATCAGCTGCTTGAAACTTCCATTTACATGGACTTCATCCCAGAGGAAGGTTTCCAGGATAAAGTGACTCATAGATGAAGTTGTTTGGGAAGACCTTGAGCCACGGTGGGAAGCACCTTGCAGAAGGAACTGTGTGAGGAATACACTATGGCCTGTGGTGACATGCTGCTAATGGCCACAGGGACACATAGGGTCTGAAGCACAGGTCTTATGAGGAGCAGCTGAGGGAGCTGGGGTTGTTTAGCCTGGAGATAAGGAGTTCAGGGGAGACCTCATCACTCTCTACAACTACATGAAAGGAGGATGTGGTAAGGTGGGAGTTGGTCTCTTCTCCCAAGTAACAAGTGATAGGAAAGAGAGCAAATGACTTGGAGTTGAACCAGTGGAGGTTTAGATGTGACATTCTGGAAAAATTCTTCAGGTTGTCGAAGACTGGCTGCCCAGGGAAGTGGTTGAGTCACCATCCCTGGAGGTATTTAAAATATGTTTGGATGTGGTGCTTAGGGACGTGGTTTAGTGGTGGACTTGGCAGTGCTGAGCTAACTGTTGGACTCTGATCTTTAAGGTCTTTTCCAACCTGAACGACTCTGTGATTCCATGATTCTCTATATGGCCCTGATGCCTGGGCAAGCGAATGCTGGTGGAACCAGCCCAAAGGCTGTCGCACAGCTTTATTCTAAAAGTGTTGGCTCATCGCTGTCAACCTTGACAGAGACCTCCGGTGGGCTTGGATGCTGTGGGTGTTGTAGCACATCGGTCTGCAGGGGAGCAGAAGGCTGCTTTGATCTGTGGGGCAGTGAGGGGAGAGGGGGGCCTGGGCGTGAATTGATGTGGGGGGCACAGAGAGTCCCGTATGGTGACCCTCTCTCCCCAGGGAAACACGGCTCTTGTCCAAGCTGTCTGTCTTCACGGACACAATGCAGCAGCTCGTACTCCAACAGGGACACGTCCCCTGGAGGAAGCTATTTAACAGCAAATTGGCCTAGTAATTTTTAGAGATGACCTTGTGTTAATTACAAGTTGCTATATTAGTAAATGCCTTCTGAAGGCCAGCTGTTGTGTTGGCATTAACTCCCAGACTCAACTGCTTGTTTACTAAATCCCAGGGCAATTAAAACTTTTTTTTTTCCCCCCCCTCTTATTGTTTTTTATTGAGCTTGGCACAGCCAGGTTATGAAAACTTCTCCCCTCCCCCTTTTCATTCTGTCTTCCTGCCTGGCTGCTGTGTCTGATAGACTTTTCCTTGCTCAGTCCCAGGTGTTTGCTTGCTTTCCTGAGGGATGCTAGCACCTCCATTCTGGACTGCTGCTCCAAGAGGCATGGTACAAAGAGGAAAAAGGCACTCTAACCGACTTAAAGTGAGGTCTTGGTCACCCTGAAGCTTTCTGGAAATGGAAAATGGTGTTTTGGAATGGCAGTAGTCATGTTGGGAATAGACCATAGTGAGAACAGGTCTCCTGTGACACAGTACAGGACTGAAGGGGAAGGGAAGACTTAGGTCGGGATTGGGAACACTGGTGGCTGCAGCACTATCCAGGATGTACCCAGGATCACAAACCAGCCTAGAAAAGCATCAAAAGGCCTCTTGGGATAGACTGTCCCTGCAGCAGCTGGTGGCTCCTGTCCCTACTGGGGACAGTGTGTCCCTTTTGCTCTGATAGGGGTGCAGCACAGAGCTGTTTCTTGCGAGCCCCTGCCCTCTGCTCTAGGGGCAGTGGGTCTCAGTGCAGGTGGCAGCACCGTGTCACCAACAGATGACACCGTTTTGGAACAGAGTAAACTTTTGGTACCAAGTTGTCATTAAGATTCCAGTGCCTATTGAAGTGGGGCAGGGGCTGTGAGTGGAGCTGGGCTGCTGCTTTTCCCCATTAGGTCTTGCAATGCCTGGCTCTGCTTTGAGGTCTTCTGGCATCTCTGGATGCAGGGTTAGGATACTGGAATATGCAGTTAGGATACTGGGAAGGGCTGACTCCTGATTAGGAAGGACCCTGTACCCATGTCACTAGTGCTTGGGCCGATGCCTGTGTGTAATTTTTGAAATCAGCAGTTCACAGGGTGGTTTGCATAGAGGGATGCAGGGAAAGGGTGCAGGACAGTGCCAGAGGCTGCTTGGACCAGCTCCCCTGGCCATGAGAAACCTTATTGAGGTCTTTTCCAACTCAGTTATCAATAAGAAATGCTTAGAAAATTGAGTGGATAGGAAGGTCTACGTTCCCTGAAAATCAAATGTGGTTTGTTCACATGGGCATTTCATGTAGTAGTATGATTATAACTATATCAGCCAAAGTATGCAAGAGAGTACATTTATACAACTTTTCCCCAGTGTAAGTCCCAAAGGATGCAGAAAAGTGGAAGACAGGGCTTCCTATGCCTATTTCATATACAAGGCATTTTGCATTTTATGTGCCTAAAAGTTCTTCCTTTGTTTCCATATGTATTAGTCTCATCCAATGGAAAGCAATTTGTATTAAAGGATTTGAATGTGTTGGTAGAAGAGATTTTTATCTGGGTACTAATTATTTTTTAAACTTTCCCCTAAGGATTTCTTTTTTTCTTCTCCTGAAGGCTGTAAGGGAGTCTTGTTCATCCTTCCTATCACAAGCATCTCACCATCAGTGGAAGCTGTAAAGCAAACCTACATTTGCGCAGTATTTCTGCCCCACATATTCTGAGTATGTGTCTGTACACAGCTGCATGCTGCAGCTTTCCCTTGCCCCAGCTCCCTGCTGCAGAGCTGCCTGCTGAGGTGCACATTCAGGCACATTGAGGGGTGGTGGTGGTGGCAAATCTTGCTTTCATGTTCCCACCCCGGGGGGGCTCCTGTGCACGTGTGATGTGGCTGGGAAGCTCTGAGCATCTTGCCTTCTTCCTTTCAATGGTCAGGCTGATGTTCTCAGAAAAATAATGAAGTGGGGGTATTTTTAAAGCTTACTTGAGCAGGGACACCTCGATGTTTTTGCATGGACTATGTACAAAGCAGTGCATTTGCATTTCAGCTGTTCCAGTCCGCAGCAGTGCTGTGGGTATGAGTATTTAGGTGACACATTATTAGGCCAACCCCCATTCCTGTCTTGACTGGGAATGATACAAGTCTGTACTGGGTTATCCAAGTGAAGTCCTCTTTGCAGAAGGTGCTTTCCTTCCTGTGGGAGCATTACCTTCAACCATGGAGCTGGGCTTGGGTTTCTTCTTTATTTTTCTGTTCCCAAGTACAGCAGCAGTTTTCATAAGTTGCATTTGCCTCTGTACCAATACGTATCCAACCAAGGACATTCTTCTATAAGGTTTGTGACTTAATTAACTGTAGAGTCAACGAAGTGTTTAAAGTCATAAGTCCGTCAGCATTTGTGAAGTCCTGCTGCAAGTGTGGCTTGAAGGCAGATGCTCTGGGCCATGCTCCTGCTGCATTTATCTGTGAATGTTCATCCATTCCTGGTGGATGCCACACTCATGCTGCTGGCTGATGGATGAGTGGAGTAGTGTTGTCTGGGAATGGTTACTGGTTTTTTTACATTAAGGAAGAGGATTTTATGAGCTTGATGAAAGGACGATGTGTGTATATGGAATTGGTGATAAGCATATTGCTTTATAGATTTAGGAGTTGTTTACTTCTGCGAGTCAGAAATGGTCAAAGTAAACCAAACATGGACAGTGAGATGGGGGAGTGTGACAATGTCTCAAGAAGTGTTGCAAGTTAGGGTTAGTAGTCCCCTATTTTGTATGTTAATTAAGTTCAAGGGTGGAGCTTTGTACTAGAGCAGAAGTCTATGGCTCTTAGTAAAGGCAGTTGAGTAAGATTGGAGGAGATGATGTTTTAGTAGTATGAGATTTTGCAGGCAGCATTGCAAAGGGGAGGGAGGTATCTCCAGAGTAAAATATGCACCTTCACTGCCCCTTGTCAGTCTGTTTGTGCAGAGTGATTATTAACTTTAAATCAGGTGTAAAGGAGAAGATACAAATACTTTTTAGGTATGGCTGGAGAGGTTACTGCTCCTGGCCAGTATCCACAGTGCTTTGGGGGGAAGGTGGGTTTTTAATTTTTAAAAAGTAAAAAAATTTTGCTTCTAAGATCCCCAAAGAGAAGAAACTGCATCTTAGGTTAATAACATAGAACTTATTCTTAGCAACTTTAAATAAATAATATCCAAGTATAATTTAAATTAAAACCTCAATTAAATTAAACCCACCCTGGTCTTGGAGGTGGATAACTCACTCAAAATTAATGAGGTTTCCTGACTTTCCAGGAACTCTGCTGGAAACTTGGAACCTTCAGCTTCCCTACCACCTTCTGCCTACCATGGTGAGCAGTCCTGGTATCGAAGGTAAGCTTTGGGCTAAGCTCAAGCACTGCAGAGGGAGCAAGTGCTGACTTAATGCCTGACCGGTCCTTGATGTGTTTCCAAATTCGGCAAAATTTCAGCTTATGAATTAAAAAAAAAAATCATGGAGAAATTAATCTTGAGAGCATTTTCAAAGGATTTTTCTGTTCATTATTTTCCTATGATACATATTATCTAATCAGCATGATGGCACTGAGAAGAAAGAATTAAAAAATGCCAGGGAGCTAGACTAAGGGGGCTGTGTCTATAACCTTTCTATATATGGAATATATATGCACATGCAATGGCACGTTTCCTTTCTTAGGGAGTAGGATGGCCATGTTTTGTAGTTACTCCTGGCTGCCATTGGTTTCATAGCAAAATAATCTCCTTGTCACTGGAGGCCTTTGCGAAAGTTTACGCTTTTGCTCAGAGCGGCTAAAATAATTCGTGTCACTGCTGTGGTATATCACCTTGTTAAAGTGCATGTGTGCAGGCCCAGAGCAAGGTTTTTCCACTGCCCCAGGCAGGTACAGAATTGCAGCCTAGATGATAGGAAAGGGCACCACCAGTGATGCTGCTGGCAGTCTGAGCTGCTCCTCTGCCCTGGCTTGCTGCCCTCTAGGAGAGGTGTCACAAAGATGGCATGTGGCCAAATTTTAGCTGCTTCCAGCAGTTTGAATAAAGATGCTAATCTGTGGCCTGTGATGGTGGAAGGGGAATATGCTCCCCTTTCTTCCCTCTCTGCAACCAAGCAGCTGTGTTGGGTGACAGGGACACAGTGAATCCTACCAGGGCAGGTACAGTTGACTGAATTGGGGGGATAAAAGCAAGCTATTGTTCTTTGCTTCATTTCCACAACAGGGGTGATAATCTCAAGCAGAGGGAGAGGCGAGTAGATGGGTGTTATACACCTCTAAATTGGGTGGTTGGCCTGCCTGCTCTTTTCCTCTCTTGAGGGAGGCCCTGCAGGAGTGTTTTTGCTGTGTTTTAGATCTGTGCTACCTATTTTGCTAGATTATTATGCCAATGCATAACTGGACAGAACTTTACCTCAGTAAGGTTATTGTGCATCTCAGCCTCGTGTCTGCCATGATTAGATGTGGCTGTGACAAGGGGCCATGATGGGTTGCTTGGAAAAGGCACTAATGAATTAGTGAATCAAGAGAAGAATGAATTGTATTACTTGAGCAGCTCCAATGTATGGACTGCGGTGCTGTGTCAGTGTTTAGTAAGCCTAGGATATTGTCAAAGCCCCTTACCTGGGAATCAATTGTTACTGGGAGTGTTTAGCAGTTCTGCAAAATGCATCATAATGTTGAATTATTTTCCCAGGAAATCAGGATATGCTTTTCATGACTGTGCAGGATAGTTGTTCGGTCTCTGGGAAGTTAGTGAGTTCTGTTTTCTTTAGTTGATTGAACTACCGGAGCAAAGGAAGGCTTATTCTCTTGACTTGAGAATTTGTAGATGTTTAGTACTAATTGAAGATTATGATAGGCTGAGGAAAGAGACTATTAATTTTTTTTTAATCACATTTTCATCACTAAGCTGTCAGAGTTAAAGTTTTCTCTTGAAAGCAGAAATATCAACCCAAGGCAGATGCCTGGTATGGAGCACTTCTGCCTAAACAATAAGAATTTAGACAAGTTGTTAATTGGTAAAATTTTATGGTGCCAAACCTTGAATGACGTTAATTATAGGCCATACTGTCTGTAAAGCATGTGAACTGTTTGTGTGACTGGGTGACATGGAGACTCCCTTCGTTCCCTTTTTATTCCTCTCCCTTTGTATTTTAATACCAGTCTGTCCTTCCAAAAGGGTTCACCCCTAAGGCCAGCTGAGGCCAGAATGATTTCAGCTGGGACTCTACATAGGTAAAGTAGCGAAAGGCTGATGTTTTAACAGCATTAATAGTTCACATTCAGTGGGAGGGACGCTTCCTCTGGTGTAATTCACTTTCCACCAGAACAACATACTGGGACCTGTGCTGCTCCCTGAAGGCTCATCCTGCCTGGTATTCCCACAACATTCTGCTGCTGTGAGCCTGGAGGCTGTTCTGCACTGCTGAGTGAGCCCAGGTAGGAAGCTGCTGTATTTTAAATCTGCTCATGGTCATCACCCATGTGATGGGTACCCCTCTCCCTGCATACTGTCCTTGTTGCCTCTCAGGCACTGTAGGGCTCCTGGTGACATCACTGAAGGTGTTTGCTTATATATAACAGCACGTGACTGTGCACCATCATTAGGAGAGTCCTCCTTATTTTTTACTCAGGAATGGCCTGTTAAATTTGCATAGAATTTTAATTTTGTTTGGCAAAAAGTGTTGTAGAAAGCAGCAGGATCAGAGTTGTAAGTGTATTGCAGACTTACATGACGTAAATGGTTTAAGGGTGTAAAACACAGGGAAGCAATTTCTGCTGAGTGCTGGCTTGTGACTCACAAGTGTTTGGTGTGGTGCTATCACCAGGGTGAGGGTTGACTTCTGACTGTTGTAGTTGTTCTTGCTAATCTCATCCATTTGGAAATCATGAAGCTGTGTTAAAAGACTTGGTACTTTGACATGGGGATGTCATTGGCCTGTTTGCCTCTTTGGAATTTTCTAGGGTTTATCTGAAAATCTTAAATAGATTAGTATATTAATGTTGCCTATATTTTAAATGAAAACTGAGTATTAACAAAAATGCAGAAGCTGGGACTAGAAGAGAGAAGTACCTTCAGCTTCAAGCCCTTTTTAAAAAAAGAAGGCTGACTGATATACCAGGCTGGGTACTGGTTTGGAGAAGACCACTGAAAACCACAACATCTGCCAGGCAACACTTATGCACGCAGATTTTAACAAAAGGCATTTGAAGTGATGTTCCTTTGAAAATGAAAGTTTATTTACTGACTTGAAAATTATTTTTAGGTAATTTAACCATTTAAGCTAAACTTTCTGCTTAACTTATTAAGGAGGACTGTTTAGACTCCCTTTTGTTGCATATTTAAAATCCGTCAAATACAGAATAACGTGCTCTTTCAAAGCTGGTATTGTTTCACGTTTAGACAAAGTGACTTCAAATTGAAACCATGAATGACTGAACTGTGCTTAAAACTGTGTTGGGTTTGTTTTTTGTTTTTTTTTAGTTTATCTTTTTTAATTTAGCGAAGACGTCCATCTTTGTCACATCAGACAGAAACCAGAGACTGAACACCTAATACATGAAATTTCTTACTCTATCCATCTGCAAGCTGGAGTTCATGGGTGTTACAATCAGGAAAACTTGCAGTGATTCTGTGCAAGCCTTCCTGTTGGAGGGACTTAATTTTTAGTTATATTAATCAGGTATTGTAAAAATAATGAGTTTTGATTTCTCTTAGGAGAGGTAGATAAATTTAAGTTCCATTCTTAAATTTTCACAGCTTGAGGCAGTGGCAAGAGACTGTAGAAGCGTTTAAATAGTGGTGAATGTCATTACAGGAAAAGCAAACTATACCTAAAGCCTTATTTCCAGTCACCCTTTCTCAGAAGCTCAATTCATGATTGCTAGTGGATTTAGCTGGAAATGCCCAAACTGTTATCCATCCCAATGGGGCTGCGTGTTTGTCCCTGAGACAGTTGTGTTTGCGCTGCACTGACTGGATGAGATGTGCCTCTCATCCTCAACAGTTCATACTGTCCACATCAACCTCTACTGTGTTTTGGCAGTAGTTTGTGAGGTCAGTTTTCCATTTCTGAAACAACTTGGGGAAAATGGGGAACAGAATTTAAGGTAAAATATTCTGGGTCTCTTAAACAGAATGAATAGGGACATGATTTGTAAACTGTTACCCTTTCTTGCAATCAGCATGGAGGAAGTCTAGTTTAGAGTAGGACTCTATGGAATTCCATTTTATTCATCCTCATTTAAGACTTGTGCTCTTGAAGAGAACCTCAAATCCCACCACTGCTTAATGTCTCTTGCAGATAAAATATAGTCATGGTATTTTTGTCAAGATTTTTTTTTTTTGTCTTCCCACAGTCAAGGAAACAACAGGGGAAACTGAGCAGATGTTGTCAAGGAAAGCGGCACCAAAACAATTTTGGGTTTTAATGAGGATCTCATTGATACTGACAAAAGTATAACTGGAGCATTAGCATAGTTCCTTGAAGAGTTCAGAAAATCATTGAAGCTAAATGGCGTGACAAAGTATAAGTGACAATTAGGCTTTGCATCAAAAGTGCTTGCTGTTTGGTGGGTCAAATGACTGCCACGCTTCCTAATGGCATGTAAAATGTAACAGTGGTATATCTGTAGCACAGAGACCTTGGGCCAATTCACTGTTGACATCTGAATCGTTTTTTCCTCCTGCTTCTCAGGCTGAATTTAGAATGTGGGACCCATGTTATACAAAAGTCTTTATTTTAGAGATAATTGCCCTCTTGACGCTCATCAATAGTTTAGTGTCCAGTGGTGAACGCCTCAAGTGAACGGGCTTTTTTTTTTTTTTTTT
>WAAG01004069.1:59846-71442 GCA_013390105.1 Tichodroma muraria
GAAATGCTGACAAGCTTGTGGCAGTACAGTCTGCTAACAATTTACTAATTTACTCTGGAATTCTCTATGAAAATTTCAGTTATTGTGCAACATATGAGATCTAGCTATGACTACACTTTTTCCAAAGGCCAAAATGAGAGAAGGAAAAAAAAGGAGCTTCCTTAGATGATACTATGGCACCTCTGTCCCTGTTTTAGCTGATTGCTTAAACACATGCTTAGTAAATATGTTTAAGAGTCTGCTGACCTAGGCTTTGCTTTGTTACCAATTTTAACCCTGGAGTTACTGAAGTTCATTATTGATATTGCATTCCAGCAGGACACTGTTTTTCCTTCTCAGGAGTAACTTGTCTTGCTGCTTCAGGTAGTGTCCCCCTTAACAGAAAAGGGGGGAATGTATCTTGGAAGGAAGTCAGACTATGGTTATCATCTGTGGTGAGGGGCCTAAATACTGAAGTTAAGCTTTTAATTTTATAAAATGGGAACTGAAACAACAGGATATGAGGAGGAGAAGGGAAAGGAGTTAAGACAGGTCATACGGGTGCAGGTAGGCAAAGGACACAGCAGAGGCCATCTGGGGCTCTGAGTAAGCCTGACCCTGCCTGCGGCTTCTGCTTTCTCTGGGTCCTCATGAGGATGAGGCTGCCCTGAATTGGCACCTTATTATGCTGGGTGTTGCTGAAAGGAACTACTGCTCATGGGAACCTCAGTTCTGGCAAGAGCTGCTTTGCCCTGATTCTGGCAACTCTCTCTGGCCTGTCATCGTTACCCCAGTGCCTACGCAAAGACTTTGAGTGGAATGGATAATGGTTCTATTTGTGGTGCCTTGGCTCCTGTTTCTTTGCAGGCCCTGGCTTACAGGAAGGAATCTCATTAGAAGTATCTTTCCATGAGGAAGGTTTCTTCTGGTTTGGTCTGCAGTGGAATTAGACTGTGGTACCCAGACCTGTGAGTGCCTGGCTGGCCCGTGTCTGTGGTGGTGGACAAAAGTAACCGCATACTTTTGGACGTGCTTTTCAGGAGTCTGGAGAATAAAGATAGCTGTGAAGCTGCCAGCCAAAATCTAACCCATCTGTTCTTGCCAGCTCTTTATCAAACAAGGCTCATGATTACTGGAGTAACAAAGCTGATTTAAAGTTGGGGGGGGGGGAAGAGCTAGTAAAAAAAGTTGTCACGTTTTTTGTTTAAACTAGTATTTGAGGCTTCTGTGGGTAATGTTTGTTGATGACTTAGTCAAGTATCTTTAGGTCTGATTATTTTTGTGGGTCATTACCTAATTTTTTTTTTTTCTTCTGCTGTGTGAATCCCACTGTGTTCAGGGAAAGTGACTTTTCTCATAGTTCCTGCCCACCTTTCAGTGGAAGCATCAGTGCCATCCTGCTCTTCCTAGTCATGTGCCTCTCCAGCTCTGATATCTGATGTGTCCTTGCTGCCTTCTTTCTGTGCTCTTGTGGTAGTTTTTTGCTGCTTATCTCTTACACACATGCAGCTCCAAGCAATAGCTCTCAAACCCTCCAGAAACACCCTGAGACACTCAGCACACCTCTGCTCGTATTCCAGCCCTGTATGTGGCCTCTGATTTGGGTGGTGACTCTTCTAGTTTTGGTTATCTGTCTCATAAAGTAGTTTCAGTGCTGTTTTTACACTACCCCTGCACAGGGGATGGTTGTTGCACTCATCAGATTAACAGCATTGCCACTTCATCAAAGGGGCTCTAGGGAAGTCCAGCAGAACAACAAGGCCAGACTATGTTGAAATTAAGGAATATAAACTGTGGTGTGTAGGACATTAGCTATCACGGTTGTAATTTTGTGTCAAAGCTTTGAATTTTTTATCTTGTTTTAAAGCTTTTTTTCTTTTATGCAGCTTTTTAGATTTGAATATCACTGTTGCTTAAATTTGCACACTGGTATAGACAGCGTCTATGTAACCTGCCTTCATACTTACCTCAGACATCTACAGTGTCCTTCAATTTATGTGGCTTTGGTACAAGGTCTGAGGTCTGCCAAGAGGCTAGTGGCTAATCTAGGTTGGCCTAAATTCCACTGCAGTTAGTGACAATCTCCCCATGGGCTTCTCTAAGCACAAGGCTCATCCTTTCAAAGAAAAAGACGATAAAGGGACAGAATGGAGGTGCAGTAAAAAACATCTGAAGATGTTTGTCACAGCAAAAATGTCAAGTGATGTTTTTAGTTTGCAGAGAAAGAAAGGGAAAAGCATGCAATATTGTAATTTTTAGGGAAGTTCTTGGTTGTACTGTAAGAGAATTCTCTCACTTTTATGGTAATATGTAATTTCTTTCAAAAAATGGTGTACCTAGCTAATCTGGACAGATTTGGAGACACTGGGATATATTCTTGTTTGGTATAAATCAGTGTAGCTTTGTGAGGGAGCTGCATATTTAGTGGCAGATAAAAATCTGTCCTTTTGTGTCTTTTAGGGGAAAATTTCAACAACTGTACTTCAAAAAGTCAAGTTTTTTTTATTGTGTCAGCCACAGGTTTAATGCTACCTTTAAACCAGTATAAAAGTTTCCTAATTGCTACTCTGACAGGAGACATCTGATTTATACACTGCACCAGAGAATGCAGTTCTCACCATGCTGTGGTGAAGTTACTCAGGACAGTGTGTTTCTGCAACAGCATGACAGGGCTTGTTGCCCAAACAGCTTTGGAAAATGTGATGTTTCCCCTCTGTCTTACTCTTATGACTTCTGTGTTAGTACTGCAGAGTTGAAAATCTGGTGATAGATGCATACAGCGTTAGCATCAGATCTGGGAGGTGTTAGAACCATCACATTTCGAGGAGTTGTGAACTCCTCAGTATCTGTTTTGCACCTTGCTGCTATCATAAAGAGGAGGAGAGTGGCTGTTTGCAAAGCCGAGCTCTCTGTGTCCTGGCCAAAGCCTTTATAGAAGAGCCAATTTCCTCCCCAAATGTTTGATCGTGGTGGTGTTGCTGATGTTCCAAAGACAGCCTGGCAAACGCCTGCTTTTAACTGTCAGAAAGGACCAGTCTTTGGAAGCTTGATTCTGAGTTCACTTATTCCTGGGAAACTGAGAGGCAGATTTTAATTGACTCAGACCTTAATCTCAGTCAGTTATCCCTCATTTTCCCTTCTGAAATCCAGAAATGTTATTTAGAATGCGAAGGGCTGCAGTGAAATGGGAAATAAGCTATAGGTGGGAAAATACTTTCTAACCAGATAACAACAGTCCAGAAAGTCCTTCTGTGCTCTGGGATATTGGGCTCAATTAAACAAGTTTTTTTTCCTGATAATGATATGCTTTTTCTTGTTTTACATATTTAATTAAATCATGATGGAGAATATCAAATACATGATATTTCAGAAATTTATCCTGTTTTGCTGACAGTCCTGGAGCCTCTTTTGTCTTTCAGTAAGTTTGCCTCTGACTAAATGTTTCTGATTACTTGGAACTGAAGATTAATCGCTGTATTCAACTCTACCCAACCATGCAAATGTTTCTGGGAAGCTGACTGTAAACTGGGCCATAAGCAACCGGAGTCCCACAGATTATATCCCAGAGCCAGCTGCTGGGATATTAGAATATGTTATGTTTTGTTGAGAGATAACACAATCTCTCTCCTGGATTTGCAAAAAATACCTAGGGAAGAACTGCTGGTGAGAAAGCTCTAGGGAGACTGGGTCAGAGCCAGAAGAAACTCTGGATGGGAGATATAGTTGTAATTATGGGAACTTTTGCTTGCCTGATGCCTAAGCTCTTTGGATTCCCAGGCACGTGGAGTTCTCCTCTGTCACGTGTTTGTGCCCAGATGTTCCTTGTTCTCAGTGTGGTGGCAGCTGGGTGCCTGGCACACGTGTGCTGCCCTGGCCCTATGGTGGGTGGCCCTGCCCACGATGTGCCACAACTGCGTGCAGTGCTTTGGTGCCTGCTGCTTTTAGAACACACTGGAGGGAGAAAGGCAGTTCCCCCTTTAGGACACCACTGAGTGCTTGCAGCATTTGTCCCAATTTCTCATCTAATCTGATTTCAACGGGGAAAGATACTGGGTCCCACTTCTGATCCAGGAAGGATCCTGCTACAGGATTGCTTGGGAGTGGGACAGCAACACTTCTCCCTGCATACCTCAGCCATGGGGGCTGACAGTCTGTCTGTCTTGCTCTCTTTCCCTGGCCTAGTGAATGTTTTCTTATGCAAGGCACAATGGTTTAATTGGGAAGGAAGGACATAGAAATCTCTTCTCTCCTTTCAAACAGGCTCCAGGCTGGGCACACAGGGTAGGAGACAGAGGACTGAAGTCTCAAACCTTTCATTTCCTGTTTCTATGTGGTCTTCAACCACTTCTTTATTTTACCTGTCAGAGAAACTATATATAGATGGCTATGCATTAGGAGAAAAGATAAGTCCAGGGCACCTTTTGGAACAAAAGGTGTAGTCTGTTGTCTTTATTGACAAGTCGAATGGCACATTGAAAATCCCCCACCTGCCCTCTGTCCTTGCTTGTTACGGGGTGTGCCAGCATCAGCCAGAGCTGCTGGCATGTGGCAGCTACAAACTGAGGTGTCAGATGCTGTTTGTTCAATGGGCCCAGAGGGACAGGGCTTTACAGTTGTCCTGAAGTTCACTTTGAGACCAAAACCCAGTTTTTTAGTACTAAGGGGAAAAAAAATAATCCTTTTCCCTCACTGAAGGGTGTGTTGCTGTCAGCTTTTTAATTTCACCCAAGTCTGAGGCTGGTGTTTCACCCCATGGAAAGCAAGAGAAGCTCTGCCTTGAGAAGGTGATGGTGGTGGTGTTTCTGACTCAGGGCTTCTTGCCAGTCGTTGCCCTGGATCTCCCATGTCAGGGCTCCCCTTGGCAAGCCTGCCTTGAGCTGTGAGCGTCACTTGCTGTTCCAGCACCGCTGCTTGGCCCCGTGCAGCGGGTACACCACACAACCATAACCTCTTCCTCTGGCAAACAGTGGTAAAAACATTGCAAGGGCCAACTGTGGTTTATTTTTTTCTCTTTCCTCTGAAGACTTTCTTTAAATGCCTGTAAGCTGCACAGAAATGATATACCACAGTGCATCTCTGCAGTCTAGCATGCCTCTGAAGCGATGGGTTTAGCAAGCCTGACATGGATTTCTTGGTGTGCTTGAGGAAAAGAGTGTGTTAAGAGAGATCATGGGGGAGTGGAAAAAATTGCTGTCCCAGCTGTTTCTCGCTGCTTTTCCACTGAAGATTTCAGACTGCTAAAAGTGGAGGTGGGATAGGACTAGTGCATACATCTCAACTGCTTGGGTGAGCACCTGTGGCTCAGGCAGACTTTGTCAGGGGACTGTGCCAGAGGATTTCTCAGTGGTGACACAGCTGTGTCAGTCCAGTGGCTTTTCACCACTGAAAGGGATGTCCTTCCTCTTCCCTCCCACCCTGCAGTTGTGGTCTTTTCTCCCTGCAGTGGGATTAGCACCTGTTGGTTTGGTTAACATGATGAGCAAAAGAAAAAAAAAAAAATTAGTTTTTAGGGGGCTGAGTTACATGTTGGGGGGTTGTTCGTTTATTTGTTTTTTGTTGTTGGTTGGTTTCTTTTGTGGTTCCCCCCCCTCCTCCCCAGGTTTAAGTGAGCTGAGCTGGCTCTGGGAAGCTGGTAAGTTGGGCAGCCTGTGTAGAGGTGGTAGGGTTGGTGAGGAGGAAGGCCTGTCCCTTTAGTCAACAGTGGCTGTTAGACCAAACTCAGCTGTGGTGGCAACCACAGCCTAATTAAACAGCAAGGGCTGTGACACGCTCAGCATTTTCCCCTTCTCTGAATACCACAGAGCTTAGACTTCTGCAATGCCAGGAAGAAATCTACATCTGTGCACAAAATAAAACCTTCTAATTATCTCTTTTTATATAACACCTTTTATACACTTTTTCTTTGCTGTATATTTTTTCCTTTTTTTCCCATATTTTCATAGCTGCAGAGAGAAACAGACAAAAATTTTATGCTTTTTGACTAATGCAACTAGATTAATAGAGTATTTTTGTTTTGTTAGTAAAACAAGACTTCAAATATTAAAAGAGTTGGTGAAGATTGCCAGTTCAGATGGCTATTTTTGCCAGTAAATAAATCCATGTCAGCAATTTTAAGCCACTTCAGATCCCACAGGTTAGAAAAATTGAAAGCCATTCCTTGAATTTTCAGTTGTTTGTGTAAAATAATTCCTTTTGCCCTGCAATGAGAATTAGGGGATCTGCTCAGACGTTCCTGGTGGTTTCACTGGAGGAGATGAGGGGGCTGGACTTGCCTTTGCATACGCAAAGGGCAATAAAACAAGCAGCCAAGTGGTCAGAGAGGTCCCCATAAACATATCAAAGTTTAATGCTCAGTTTGCGTAGCAGGCCTCCTACGTCTGGAGGAGAGGGCTTAAAGCTGGGCTGCCAAGACTTGGAAGCAAGGCAGGCACAAATGCATACTTGGTTTTCCAGTGCTGCTGACAGGGGGAAGGAAGGGGACCAGAAAATGGGTAACATTTTAAATGCCGGTTCATGAGTGTTTGGTATGTGAATGTGTAGCAGCACACACAGAAAAGGGAAAATGTGCAGTGTTTGGTGTTTGGTTTGTTTGTTTTTGTTTTTTTTTGGTTTTTTTTCTCCTTTCTGCAAGTCAGTCACTTCACAGAGAACACCAGGGCCTCAGACAAGCAACAGCTTCTGCCATTGATGCCTATAATAGGACTGTGCTGGTAATAAATTACAGCAATGAGCTTGTTAGCAGAGTGCAAGCTTTAAACACTTGCTTAGTTACCGTAGCTATAGCTCCAGATCATCAAAGTGCTTGAGGCAACCCAATGCCTGTGACAAGAGAGCGTCCCTAACCCAGGCTCTGCCAGGGGAAGGGGCAGGATTTCCATCTCTCAGCCTTACAGGGCTGTTAGTAAAAAGACTCAGCAGCAAAGATAAGTAGTGACAGCACTTTTACCTTTTTTATTTTTTCCTTTTTTTTTTCTGTATTATTTGACCTTCTATTAAGGTGTGTACTGAGTAGCTCCATATACAAAAACCTGCCTCAACCCATTCTTCAGGCACAGAACAGCTTGTCTTCAGTCTTCCATGAAAAGACTTAGATGAAAGAGAAGATGAGAGCTTGTTTCACTCAATACCAATCAAAGTAATATAATATGTATTTGCTTTTCTCAATTACAAGCCTGAAATGGGAAGCTCTAGGGGAAACATTTTTTTCATTTTTTTTTCTCTGACAATCTTATCGTTTTAATGCTGCCTGCTATTTATGCATGAAGGAAGGGAAAAGAGAGAATGACAGCATGAAGCACTGTGGCCCAGGCTTAGGGCAACGAAAGATGAGGAAATTCAACAGCAGGTGCAGAGTTGCAGGCTGCTGCATGCAGGCCAGGAGGCAGAGGAAGCAGTAACTCATAGCTGCAGCCAAGGGCTCCTTTGCTGGTGATGTGTCAGTGTGTGTACACTTGGTGATCAGGTCTGGTGGCCTCACTTCAGCCCTGTCTGGTGCACCTCTGATGTGGGGCAGAGCCGGAAAAACTGCCTGAGGGAGAAGACCAGGGGCCAGGTGGGAACCCCATGCCTGCACAGCCACGGCCTCAGCATCTCTGCTGCTTTGCCCAGGTCAGGCCATGGCTCCTCTCAGAGCAGTGCCAGAGGCTTTTCCAGCCCCGCAGCATGTGGCCTTTGCAGCATGAAGCACAGTGAGGGAGTTGCCCTCCACGGAGCTGAGGAGAGGATGAAAAAGTTTGCCCAGCTCCTGTGGGAGTATGGGAGAACAGGGAGTACCTATGATATTGGAAGGTTTGGTGTCAGGGAATGGGACAGGCAGTGCAGGGATGTCCCTGGGAGAGGCCGAGAGCAGCTGGGAGATAGAGACCTCACAAGGTTATTGGTGGGAAGGCTGGAAAGGCAGCAGCTTGTACAGCTACATTTGGGGTGACGTATCAAGTGCGTTGCTTTTGAATGGGTGAAACAAATCACTGAACTTGGCTGAGCTTGGAGAGATATGTCTGACCATCTGTGTGCTTAATTAGTTTCCTTTTCTCATGTAAGAGCTAGTCCAAGCTCCAGTAAAGTCCTAAGAACCTTGTTGACTTAATGGATTGTGCCCTTTAGGGCCAGGATATTTTTTTCACAAATATTTTGCAATTTGGGTGGTGGGCAGCAGGGCAAGTGGCCAGTTCAGTGTCCTTTCCTTGCAATTAATTTTGGTCAGTAAAAAATTGTTCTTTTTAGAGATTATCTTTTTAAAAACCAGAATGCATGTTTTTGCAAAAGTGTGGTTACTGTTAGAGAACTTTTAATGAGTGAATGAAAAAAAATACAGATTTTTTTGTGTGTTTATATTTCTAATTTATTATTTTGCCCTGTCTCTCTTTTAAGAAGCTAGAAGGGAAGGAATAAAAGGAGTAATTTATAAACTTCTTTTTCAGTAGGAGACTTGAGTGTCTTGGACGTCCCGAAGGAAAAAAAAAAAAAAACAAAACAGAAACAGTTTATTCCGTGTCACCAACTTCTGCTCTCTGACTTGAGTAGAGTTCATAGGAATTCTAGGTAGTCACCCAGGAGGTGGAAGAGTCATAGAATGGTTTGTGTTGGAAAGGTCACCTAGTCCAACCTCCCTGCAATGGACAGGGACCTCAATTAGAGTGGGTTGCTCAAAGCCCTGTCTGGCCTGATTGTGAATGTTTCCAGGAATGGGGCATCTGCCACCTCTCTGGGCCACCTGTTTCACCATTTCACAACCCTCACTCTAGTTGTAAAAGAATTCTAGTCTGAGTCTATCCTTCTGTAGTTTAAGAGTATTAACCTGTGTCCTGTTGCAACAGGCCCACTAAAAAGTTCCTATCTTTTTTAATAAGCCACCTTTTATGTATTGGAAGGATGCAATAAGATCACCCCAGAGCCTTCTCTTCTCCAGGTGAAACAACCCCGACTCTCAGCTTTTTCTCACAAGGAGGGCTGTTCCATACCTCTGATCGTCTTTGTGGTCCTTTCCTGGGCTCAGGTCCATGTGTCTCCTGTGCTGGCCCCCAGAGCTGGATGCAGGGCTCCAGGCAGGGTCTCACCTGAGCAGAGGGGCAGAACCCCCTCCCTCCCCTGCTGCCCACGCTGCTTTGGATGCAGCCCAGGACACGTTTGGCTTTCTGGGCTGGGAGTGCTCATTGCTGGGTCATGTCCAGCCTCTCGCTCAGCAGCATCCCCAAATCCTTCTCCCCAGGGCTGCTCTCAATCTGTTCATCCCCCAGCATGGATTCATACAGGGGGGTTTCCCCAGCCTAGGTGTGGCAACTTGCTCTTGGCCTTGTCAAACCCGATGACATTTCCATGGCTTGTCCTTGTCCCTCTGGATGGCATCCCATCCATCAGGCACGCTGACAGCATGCAAGGGAGTTCAGTTCAGATCTCCAATTAATTTGGAATCTGTAGGGCAAAAATGTTTTCCATTTTTTTATCATCCATCTCCAATTCAGCAGGTCACTGTCCACAGTGCAGCTCAGAACTGGAAGGTTGGAGTTACAGTGTTTCAGAGAGTGAGGCTGATGTGTCAGTGAACACACACAAAGATGTTAAAGAAGCCTGCAGGTAGATATCAAGCTCTTATTCACTCCTGAAACCACTAGCCTGTCTTGTGTACTCAAGCTTCCAGTTTTCTGTTTAAACCAATTTTTATACAGAATGAAAATATTCACACTATAGGATTTTTAGTGTATAAACCTCAGCATCCTCCTAATTATTCAGTCAGCTGTTTGGATGTGTGCACTGACAGGGACAGTATGAAGGAACAGTGGCTCAAGTGTGTTTTAGTGTGAACGGTGTTTTTATCTGTGTTAGCAACTGTTCAGTAGGCAGCAAACCCTTAATAATAAATATTTTTTTAATCCCGATTTTATTTTTCCTCATTTCCTTATTTTAAAGCTTGCCCATCAGCTTCATGCCGGCCTTGGTCAGCCTCATTTGCGGGACAAGAGACAGTGAAAACTGTCCAGTTTCTGTGTGGGTTTTTTTCTACTGCATGGCTTTGTTTATAGGATTTAAAAAATCTATTTCTATAAAGAGCCCTTTTTTGTACAGAATCCCTGACACCTTTAGTGGATTTACTGAGAAGCACCAAAAAAGCTTTTAATGTGTTGCAAAAATGCAGCCACCTCTGAGGAAGAAGGTGTTATTTTTACAGCTTGGGACAAAGTGTAAGACAAAAATATCTCTGAGTGAACTCAGAGCACTGGGAGGTGAATTTCTAGGATGTTAAGTTTCTGAAAATATGGAGGATGTACAAAGTTGCTGAGTGTTACCTGAGAGATGGCTTCTCCCTGATCCCTTTTCCCTAGTTATAAAATCAGATATAGGTTTGGGAAACAGTATACAGTCAGGGTCAGAAAGCAATTTTGTCCCTTGCTGGTTCCATCTAAAATGCTAATGAGACTGAAAATTATTGGTCCTTTTGATGAGGTGTTTTGGAAAGGCTGGGCATACAACTGCAGGCCCGTGCCCAGCGAAGCACAATGAAATTTCAGTGTGTAGAAGGCTCTGCTAATGCTGAGGTAATGAGGGACCCCACAGCTGTGTTACTCCAAGGTTTCTCATAGTAATTTTCCATGAAGCTATGGAAAAATATTTATCCTTCCTTCTATAAACATGTCTGTAAGAGATTTAAGGGAAGGCGTGCATGCAGACATACAGAGAAAAAGTCCCCTTACACAGCCATAAATAACAAAATGTCTATGTTTTGATATTCTAGGAGGTTTCAAGAAAAGTTGTGTTTGCTGTCACCCACTCCATCTTGGTGTATAATTAGGCACAATGTGTGTAGCAGAGAGGTCTCAGGTTTTTGCCCCCTCTGTGGCAGTCCATGTACTTATGAGGACCATTTTCTAGGATAGCATAGATGAAAGAAACTGTACTTATTTCATGTTGTTCAGTAAGTCTGGGGTGTACACCATGAAAATAAATGCTTACGAGGATGACCCACCTCTCTCTCTTATTACTGCCTTACTCGTGCGTATCTGGATTTCCTGTCTCTCCTCCCAGGCCTAGTTTTCACTCAGTTCCGCCTCCATGAAATCCATGATATTACATTGCAAGGCCCTTTGTAACAGTGAGACTGGTGCTTTTATTTGCAGTTACATCTCCCCAGCATCTTGCCAATGTGCACAGTAAGGTAAGAGGGAGAGCTGAGCACATGCATACCCTCAAATGTAAAGTTGTGTTTATGTGGTTGTGGTTATGGTCGGACAGTAACCAGCTTTGCATTCCTGGGCATACACAAGAGATGTGTCTGAATTTTCTGAGTCTGTCAGTTCACTCAGCATTATTTCAACAAAAGGTCTTTGATTAGGTCACAAAATGCAAGATAAGAAAGGAGTCCTTTGACCAGGCACTGTTTCTCTTGTTGATTCATAGATACGGAACCTAAAAGGATGGGCACAGATGACTTTTTTGTGGGAGGAAGAATCTGAACTATCTAAGCAGGGATAAGCTAGCCATTACTGGATCAAATATTTCTTCAAGCCAAATCAAATAGGCAATGATGTTATTTTTCTCTGCAATGGGCAGCTTTCCCTAAAAAAAAGCCCCAAAACCCAAACCAACCAACTACACAAAAAAACCCATCCAGCACCCCCCCCCC
>WAAG01004069.1:77368-94885 GCA_013390105.1 Tichodroma muraria
TTTTGTGGGTATCTAGGAGAGTTATGCAGGATAACTGGGTTAGTTATCCTGCATATATGCGTATCCATACACAGGATGGAGGGGTGCGTGTATGCACATGGCTGCAGGGCTGACTGGCTGTAGAGTTAAAAAAAGAAATTGTGTCCCATCTGGCATAAATATTTACGTAGTTTTAGTTGAGTAGGTGAAGAATATTTCGTTTCTATTGACCCAAACACAAACAGTGTGCTTCCTCGATTCTATGGGACGAGGGGCTCCTTCAACTGAACCCCTTGCCTGTCCCACCTATATTTTCTGCGAAAATAGTTCCTCTTGGTGCTGTTTCAACACAATTCTGTCCTTAATTTTGCTGTCAGTTTTGACTGCCTTTGTTGCCTGTGTAGGCAGAAACCAGGAGTTTTGAAAACCAAATGTTTTTCTCTGTGTATGTGTCCTGCTTCCACTCCTGCAATACACACAATTCCACCCCAATCCCATATTTTTATTGCTATTATATTCTTAAGGAAGAGGACGTTAAGTGTCTGTAATGATTATGAGCAAATTGGTTTTGTGCACTGTCATTTTAGATTGTTAGTACTTGAAACTTATTTTGTCTCCATGCACAATTAACGTCGTAAGTCATTGTAGATGACTGTATTGTATTGTAGGTTTCTGCCAGCTAAAGAACGAAATCAAATTTCTCCAGAGTTTTCCCTGTGACCCCATTACCTTCATCCCTTCTCCACTCTCCTTTTTCTCCTTGCTTTTAGGAGTGCTGGTGAAGAATCCAGCATAAACTCAGTTGCTCTCTCCTTCATTTGTGCTCCTCCTTTAAATGGGATGTCTGTTGTGGTCATGGTTAGGACTTGGAAGCTGCCTGATCTTAGCAACAGGCTACAGCTTTCTGCTATACCTGTTACCTCAGCATGTGCAGCCCTGGCAGTGTTAAGGTCTGTTCAGGCATGTCAGTCCACCAAAGCCTGAGGTTAAACAGATGTGGCTGGCTTTTGGTTTAATCTAAAGGTAAAGAGAAACACAGAGCTATTAGTTGGCTTTTTGATATGTTTTAAAGAAAAATATCCCTAATTTCAAGTTAAACTATACATGTTTTAGGTCCTGACTTTTGAATGGCTGATAGAAGTGAGTGCTTTTATTAGAGAAGCTACAATGGACAGCAGGCGATACATAAGAAACAGTTTTTAGAGAGCTACCCTTGTTCCCAGGAAATAGAAATTCCCTGTCCCTACTAGAGAGAAGCACATCTTGGCAAGAAAGGACGATTTCTTCAGGATCCTTGAGCTGCTGCAGCCTTGCAGGATGAGGTTGTACAATGTGGTGGCTTCAGTGGTAGAACTGGGTGAAAACATTTCCCGGCCCTCCTCCTGCCTCTCCCACGTCAGGCTTTGCTGCTCCCTTGTCTGTGCCAGTCAGCAGCCTGTGTGGTGGTGCTGGTGGTGAGTGACCTGCTCAGAGACACCCTGAGTGAGATTGTGCCCAGCCCCCAGGTCTGTGGGAGGAGGAGGAGGAGGGGGAGAACCTGCAAAGCAGAGAGGGAACTGGCCCATCACTGCAGGGCTGTAATGGTTTGCAAAGCCAGCTGCTCTCTCTACGGCCTGTACCCTTACCCTTTCTCCTCAGAAGAAGAGCACAGAGGGGGGGGAAAGGTTCCTGGTCTCCCAGGAAGTCTACCAAGGTCTGGGTGGGCAGAGAGGATCTCTCCTGTCTGTCCTTTTGCTGTTGGAAGCATAGTGTTATGGTGACATTTTCTGAAGAGTCAAAAACAAAATACACAGACACTGGGGTGAAGTGATAGAGGCTGGATGGTGCTGCCATCCTGTATTGGCTGATCCCAGTCTGTTCGCCCAGCCTTGTCTTCATTTACCTGGAAAACTGAGTCCAGTGGGGAGCTGAGCATGAAGGAATAAGCAGAGGTTCTTGTAGGCAGAACAATGAAGAACCTGGCCAAGAAAGGTGAACTAACTGCAACAAACACGTATTTGGCAGATGTATCCTTTCTGTTTACCAGTATTATGCAAACCTTTTTTTTATTTTTTTTTTATTTTTTTTTTATTTTAACCAGCTTTTCATCTTGCCCAGTGAATGGTTAGAGGGAGCATAGTTGAGTCTGGAGAGTACATGTACATGATTTGAATATTTGTTATTTGTTTTACCTCTGTTGGTTGCTTGCAATGAGCTGTAATTTTTTTACTACTTTTTTTCCTCTTCATTTTTTGATACTTGCCTTGGGAATTCCCAAGCCACAAGAAACTTTTACATTAGCTCTGCAAATGCTTTCAATGCAAATTGTTATGCCAGTTTTTTAGCATATCTTCATGAATGGATATATGTTTGCACAAGAACCTCAGTGTTATCCATGTTTGTGGACCTTCTAGAAGATGGAACTAAATTATTATGAATGTTTGCAGTAAGCTTATGAAAAGAAACCTTGAACACTGCAGATTTGTAGGGGTTTCTGGAATAAATATTCTGGAATAAATACTTCTCTTTTCCCCTGTTGTACTATTTCCTCCAATATACATATATCTGGGAAAAGCAACACCTCTATGTTTTTAAAAATGAGATCTTCATCACCTAAAAACCATCTTCATCACAGGAAATAATATTTTCATGAGCTGAAAATAATAATGTATTCTTTAAACTTTCACTGCAGAGCAAGGGGACATCTGGGCTATTGAGCTCAGATGCTTCTGGAGAGATGAAGGGTAAACAGCAGGGTGAATTCTGCCTGTTTCACGTCATTGCTTACTGGACGTTAAGACCTCTCTGTGCTGGCGAAACAGGAGTAGAATTGGCAGCGTATGTGGTTGTCCCAAAGCGGAGAGTAGTGCAGAGCTGGTCTGGCAGCAGGGCCTCCCACCTGGTTTGTTTAGTGATGGAGATGGCCTGGGAGAGCCTTTTGGTAGGGTCGTGGGTCCTGGTTACTGCCCCGCCCTCCTGAATGGAGACAGCTCACCTGGGAATGCTCCTGTCCTTATCGGGCATTTTCTGAAATGAGAGCACTCCAAGTTCCTACATGCAGCCCTATTTGTTCATAAAGTCCTCCTGTAGAGATGTCTATTGCAGCAGCCCTTTTGTCTCCATCAAGATAGGAAAATTCCATGTAATTAGTGAAGGCTGTTTACATATTACCTATGGTCGTCCCTTAAAATTTGTCTCATCACATATGTGACACACTCTGTGCTTGAATTGTTTGTTTGGACTAGCCCTCATTTACCTGAGAAAAATTCCTTTTTCTAGTTTGGGTTTTGGTTGTGTTTTTTGTTTTCTTTTTAATTTCATGCCTTGGTATTTTAGAAATTCTTGAGTAGTCTTTGAAGGTAGTTTCATGTTGAGGCAAGTGTAATCCCTTTCTGCGAGAGGGGAGACAGCTTTGACTGTTTTTTGAGTTTTTTTTCAGAGGCATAGGGTTTTCAGAAGGTTTATGCATATCTATCAGTCAGTTGTTTTTTAGCTTTTCCTTTGTGTTCAAGTCTCAGCAGAAAGGATGTAGTGTTGTCTGCCATGTCTGTGGTTTTGCCCTGTGTTTGTAGAGAGTGTATGTATTTACTATTTTGGTGAAATATATGCCTGTCCATTATTATGTTATACAAATGGGCTTTATCTGTTCAGCCTGTGTTGCTTGATTCCAAATGCAGGATTTGTCCTGAGGAAATAATTTAATTCTGGCAGTACCTCCTGGTTTTCGTTCTGACAGGCCTTATCAGATAGCAAAGACTCTGAAATTTGCATGTCTCTTCCTTTTTGTCTGTTCCTTCTACTAACACAGGTAGAAGTAACATTGAGTTTATGTGTGACCTGGTATGTTTGCAACTCTTGTAATACACTCTAGAAATTTTGGGGGTGCTATCAATAAGTCTTGCAACATATTCTCTTGTGGTTTATAGCCATTTTTTACTCAAATGGTTTTACTTTACCTGCTCAAGGCAGATGAACAAGATCTGCCGTTAGATTAATTGAAACAGGAATATAAGAATACATGCTGTGGTTGTCAGGAAAGCTCCTTGATGATGCTTTTGGTCTTTCCAGACCAAGCTCAGGATACACATGTGCAGCTTCCCCTCACACATGGTCCAGGTCCATGCATGCAGGAAATAAAATTTCACAGCATGACTTCACACATTAAGCTGTCAGGTTACCCAAGGCAGAGTAGACACATCCTGTATTACAGCAAAAGGACCTGTTTAAAATTTGTCTGCAGTGGGTTGTATCTTTTGCACTCTGCAGTATCTTTGGTACTCCTATATGTGTTATTATGTAAGAGACTACGCTATGAGACTTGTCAAAGCAGAAGTTTTGAATTTGTGACATCAGTGTTTCTCAGTCACAGCAATAAAGTGATTTCTCTAACAGACCACCTCTGAAGTGTGCTAAGATAAGTATTTTGGTGTTTGGAGAACTGCTAGGGTAGCTTGGTCCACTGCATGTAGAGCAATTCCAGAGACAGAGAACATTGCTTTCAGGAAAAGGTTGATGACTATAGGCAGTTCATACAGAGCAAGTAATAAATGCTGGACAGCCTTGGCCTATCTCTTCATGCTTAGGTGACAAACTTGGTGTCAGAAATAAGTGGCCTCCTGTGAAATCAGAAGCTTAAGGGACCTTTATAGTACACACAAGCAAAGAACCCAAATGCCAACAATATGAGCCAAGAAAGCTTTGGCATTGCTCTAAGTATGCTAGAAAGAGAGGGTCAGATCCTGTTGAACTATTGAGGTACGTTACCTGCTATAGGTTCCAGAAGGACCAGGGAGTGGAAGCTTGAAGGAGCCTTTGTAGAATTCAGGTGCAGTCCAGAAACATCTTCAAACTAAGGAAATTCAGAAAGTGTCACGTGCAAAAGGCTTTCATCAGCCATTGCTGGGAAGTGCTTTATTAACGTCATCTGTGCAAACCAGATATTTGTGTGAACATCAAATCTCAAAAGTCAAACTGTTCTTCAGTGATGAGGACAGAAATGGGGTAGTTCTGAACAGGACTGCGCAGAAAGCTATGAATAAACCTGACAAACACGACAGCTTGTGTTCCAAGAGAGTGAGGTAGCTCACATCAAACGCCGTGTAAACAGAGAGAGAAAAAGAATAAATATAAGCTAAGTTTTTTGCAGGAACAAACACATAGAGAAGAAATCAGGAAAATATAAAAAAATGAAAAGGAAGTTCTGGGAATAAGAAATTCTGCTGTAGTGAAAAATGCTCTGGGTACAGTGCCACCTGCATCTATTGTAGCAGATGCTATTACTATTGAAAAGTTTTGTAAGTATGTGTAGACAAAAAAAAAAGTCTATACAGTTTAGTGCTCCAGCTCTACAGTAGCAATGTGGAATGGCTGTAAACCTGAATATAACACCAGCACAGGGCAGCTGCATGCAGACAGGAAACTGTCATGTGGTGGGGGCATGTGAAGTGAAGTTGTTGCACTGTTAAAGGGAGGAATGTGAAAATATAATCAAACACTGCAAATATTAGTCTATATTTACCAATGAAAAATCCAGGGCAGACACCAAGGGGAAATGCAGTTAGTACTGGTCTTGCTACTCATCTACATACTAATAAATTCATAACACTTGTGACATGCAGTGTGGGACAGACAAATAATTCATACAATAGAGACACAAAGATCTCTAAAAACCTAGTCTGAGCAGACATATATTGTGGTATCCCTACAGCAAAACTTCTGAAAGATTATCAAAATGTTTTTGGAAGTCTGAGTTTTCTTCCAGGCACTCTGCACCTGGAAAAAGATTAAAGAATTAAGCTCCTATAACGCTTGCCCCACAGAGTAATTGCTGTATGAGGAGGAAAAACTGAGATACAGAGAAACGGGGGGGAGGAGGGAAGGAAACATAGCCAGTTGTAAAGTCTACATAGGTAGACATACGTATGGTCATCATGGAAAGACAGCTGAGTTGTAATTTTGAAAAGCTGAGCACCTTGGAACTCACTACAGAGTGACTGGAGAACCAATGGCAGAAATGGAAAGCAGCCATCTGTGACACTGAGTGTTGAGGGTACTGGCAAGTGGATGCAGAAAACACTGACCTTTACCACATTTTGGGCATTGGCAAGTAAATGGAGGTGGTTAAGGATGGCATTTAAGATCAAAGCTAAAGTGAAGGTTATCTGGGTGCCAATAATATATTTTAGCATACAGGATCTGTTACCGGCGATACTTTTTTAGACTGATACAGGAACTGATTCTAGAGGAGTAGAAACTGTGTCAAATCAAACCCTTAAGCTCCTGTTGGAAACAGGTACGTTACTCCATGGCAGAATGGAAGTAAGACAAAACTGTGGCTGTCTGCAATAAGCTGTTTGGGATGGAGTTTCCAGTTTGCAATGTCCTGACCCCAGCAGCGTCAGTGCCATGGTAGATGGCCTCAGTGAATTGGTATTTTATACCTCTTTGATCGATTTAAGTTCTTAACCTTTGTCAAGTTCTTCCTGAGAGTATTTATTCCTAGCTTCTCAGCAGCCACTTGGAGATCTGGATGCAAGCATGTATCATGGGATATTTTCCAGACTTCCTGCACCTGATACAATTACCTGTGCCACCCATAGACAGTGGCACAGCCATCACTTACATAGGTGTGCTGGTGACCCTGCTGTTACCTCTGGAAATTATGCCAAACATGGTTCCAGTGAGATTCTTTTTGAGATGTTCTTAAACAAAGTTAGTTAATTGCTCTTATGTCACACTATTCTGATTACCAGAGTTAGGAGTCAAGCATGTTGAAAAGGGATTTTGGTAGCAAGTTGGGAGGGATTTTGGGGCTAGGAACGTGAATTTTGGGTACAGGAATGTTGAATTACTTGCATCCTATGGCTTTTAAATCTTTACATTTCTATTTTGACAGCTGTCTGTGCCCTTTATAGTGCTACATTCATCTATATGAAGGCAGTCTATTGTAATATAAACATAATGATGACAGGAAACATAAGCACCTGAGGAAACTTTGACATTAGGCCCTGTGAATTTTAATGATGGAAACGTTTCCCCTGAACTCAGCAACTCTGTACTTTCTATAAAGTGCCTTTGAAAAAGTATTTATTGGGAAGTACCTGTCTCCTGCCTTAGCCTGGCGCTTCTGCTGTGATTGGGAACGTGCTTGGGAAGCAGCCCTGTGTGCTCGTCTCCCGCCTCGGTCTGCAGTGGTCAGTGTGCTCTGGCTGCTGCCACTGCCAGAACTGCTCTGAAGAACTGCGGACTCCTACCCTGGTCAGTCTAGCTGCAGATCTGCTCATCTGCCCAGCTCTAGTAAGAGTGAAGGCCCTTGAGTAAAAAATGACCGTCAGCCACAAGAAAACAGGTCACTAAAGCTCCTGACAGTAATCCCACGAGTCTTTTAGGGAGAACAGTGTTTCAAACAAAACGTGGAGTACTATAAAAGAGACTGATGAGTATATGATTACCAGCCTGGTGTAAGAAGAGCTTGTAGCAAGAAATTGTGCAACTGAGATTGTGAGATCTTTGGCCTGATAGAGAGTAAGCCAAGAGAGATACAGGGCAGTGTGTGGGCAGTGACTGGGAAGAATTGTGGAACAAGCCACTCAATGCAGACAGACGTGTAAAAAGGGGATGGACAAAGGGGAGGAGTTGTGCATGCCTCCCAGAGATTTTACAATGAACAAAAAGTCCAAGATAATATCATCTGAAGCAGCTGGATCAGTCTGTTGAGAGCATAAAATATCTAAGAAAGATATAGTGAAGCAATGTGTTAAAATGCTGGCGATGTCATATTCTTGTCATAATAACCCCAGTTAGCCAATACCTGATGAGCAGTTGTAAAGCATGATGCAATGAAGCCAAGGGAAAAAAGATAAAGAAGTACACAGAGTTTCTGAAGGGCCTTGGAGATGTTTTCACCTGAAGCCATATGAATTGCCTCATTGTAAATTACTGTTTGGATTTTGAGAAATCCATTGAATTGTTAGATGTTTTTATTGTGTCTGTAGTGGGCAGATCATAAAATCATAGAATGGCTTGCGTTGAAAGAGACCTTAAAGATCATGTAGTTTCTCACACACACACACAGACACACCCACAACCACACCCCTTGCCTGTCATAGGCAGGGACATTTTTCACTAGATCGAGTTTCTCAGAGCTCCATCCTACCTGGCCTTGAACACCTCCAGGGATGGGGATGGGCCATTCACAGCTTCTCTAGGCAACCTGTTCCAGTGCCTCACCACACTCACAGCAGAGAATTTTTTCATATCTAGTCTAAACCTACTCTCTTTTAGTTTGTCCTCCTTGTCCTGTCAATTCATGCTCTTATAAAAAGTTCCTCTCCATTTTTCTTGTAGGCTCCCTTTGGCTACTGGAAGGCTGCAATTAGATCACCCAAAATTAGGTCACCCTGTCGATTTTCCAGGCTAAACAAACCCAATTCACTTAGCTTTACCTTGTAGATCAATGATGCTTTCAGGTAATGGGGTGTTCCAGACTTTGATTTTCCATTGGTGGACTCCACTATGTTGGTGGAGTTTCAGCAATTTGCTTGGCAAGGAAAAATTGATCATAACATGTTATTGTCATTCTACAAGTGTTAAAATGGTTAAAAACCTGCCTTTGTAGGCTGCTAAGGTTTTCCCAGACAAAGCTGCAGCAAGGGAAGAAAATAGATGGAAAGCTTTTCTTGCCCAAAGAAAGCACTTGGAGAAAACATAAGAGGATCCTGCTGCAAAAATTGATGTAAAGCTGTGATTGGACTTTGGTGCCTATTTCTCAAGCTTGTAGTGACTGCCTGATAAATAGTTGTGTCGTAGTGCTACGTAGAGTCTATTTAGACAAATATTCCCAGGTTCTGTATGGGTGGTTCCCTGTGAAAATCATTATTTATTTAGCCTTTGACTCCAAAAAGATTAGCTTTTAAGGACCAATCTAGTTTTTCATGCCTCAAGATGCAACATGTACTGGTTTGCAAGAGGGTGAACTGTAGGGGAGAAACTGTAGTTTTGCTAATTTTGCCTACATGATAAGTGATTAAAGAAACTTGATAAATATGATGTAGACTCACTAGTGAAAGAGGCACAGGCCTCTCAGAGCAGAATTCTAATAGTTCTGGGCCTCACAGAGACATGCATATAGTGGGCAATCAAACATCATGGAAGCTTCTTTCCTCCATCCTTTAAACTGGAATATGTTATATTTCTGTTTATGCATGTTAGTAGCCTTTCTGAGTTCAGAGACAGCCCACAAATATAGCCATTCCTATGAACAAATCCTCTGGGCTGAGATTTCATTTTGTACTGCTTTGCTCCCTTAGATAAGGGGAGATTTTATCCACCTGATCACTAAGAGCACACACTGCTCAGGTAACGGCCAGTCCTTACCACTGTCTTTCCAGGCTGAAATAGGCCCATGAGGTTGAATTTCTGCCAGTGATTTGTCACTTTCCTTATGAAGCTGTTTTGGCCTCTACTTTTCTTTCCTTTTCTTTTCCTGGCACTTTTTTTTTTTGTTGTTGTGGTTGGTTGGTTGGTTGGTTTGGTTTTTTTTTTAATCTTTTTTCTCTTTTTTACTTCCCTGACTTTTCCCTGTAAAAACTTAACAGCAACATGATAGTGATAATTTTCTTTCCCCATAAGGATTTGATTGGATTAATTGGTTAATAAATTTTGAACTTTTTAAATTTTGAAGATGAAAAGTATGCTTTAGATTCAGTCTAGGATCAAACACAATTATTAATGAGAATATTATTCTGGAAGTTCAGCACAATATGTGATATAAAAAAAGTGCATTTATAGTGGTGCAGTTAGTTAATATTTGTGCAGTATTTTTCAGCTCATAAGTTTGCAGTGAATGCGAAGATGGGAAAGAGAATAAGGCATTATTGTAGAACATGGCAGAATGCATGTTATGAACTCATCTAACAAGTAATTTTGCCACTATAAAACCATCTTCAGACAGCTGCAAGGATTTTCATGTACTGGAGCTGGAACAGAAGAAAAGGAACAGATCTTGGTAGGTTTGCTACTATAATAATAATAATAATAATCCGTTTTCCCTTCCAGGCAAAGCCACAGGGCTAGACCTTGCTTGTTGTGATGTTTAGTCACCTTTGCACTTTATCTTACCTGCAAATCTCAGGCTGAGAATCAAATTGCAGCCCTCCTCATCAGGTTAAGTCACTGTGATCCACCTTCTATTGTTAAGGAGTCATTGCTAAACCAAATGCAGGAGGAAAATTACCTGTCCTGGGGTGAAAAGCAGAAAAGCAATGCTGTCCTTCCATCTTGGGAACCTGAAGGTGATGAAGCAGGAGAACTCTGATTTTATTTTAAATTTGGTTTTAGCTTTGGGAACCAAACCTGGGGTGTTTTATTTTGGGTGGGATTTTTTGTTTTGTTTTGTTTTTTAATTCCCCCCTGCTTTCACAGCATTATTTCTTTGTGTGTCTGATGTATGGTCTGAAATCATGACTTCTGTGCTTTCCTTTGAGTTAATATTTAATTCCTTCTTAAACATTAACTGTGGCTAGAGTTGCTTTTGTGAAGGAGGACTACTGTGCTAATAACATTAATAATTTCCTTTGAAAAGCATGGGAACAATATGGAGCACTGTACATGTCTGAAAACTAAACTGTCTCTTAGAGGCACACATTACTGTTTCACAGCACAAATGTTTTTTTATTGTTTCTTCTGATGTTTGCAAACTGTTTCTGCCCAGACTGCAATCCATGAACATGCTGTGGTGCACCCGTGTCATCGCAACCTTGGTTGTGAAGCAAAGCTGTGGAGATCAATGTCCTCTTACTCTCACCAGTTCATGTGGTGTTAAGTGCAAGTCAAATATAAATATATATATGTAGCTATAGCTACCAGATGAATGGCACTTGACACAAACATTTCTCAACCACAGACATAAGGAAGAGGGTTTTTTTTAAAAGTTATCAGACACCTAGGACTGCATGGTCCGATTCATATTAGCTATTTCTGCAGCAGTTGTCTGTATTGCCATGGTACCCTTGAGGTGGCAGCCTGAGTTGTCTCACAAACCCTCCTCAATGGGCATTCAGGGCCTGGGGCTGTGGGCAGGAAAGGCTAGAAGAAAAGATACGTATCCAGATGCTCAGGACAGGCACACACCTCTGCAGATTGAAGCAAAGAAGGTATTTTATGCTGGAGGTGACTGCCCCATGGAAGTCAAACCCATGCAGGAGGCCTTATGGTGAAAAGGGAGCTAGCAGATTTAATGATTTTTTGGGCTTCAGTTGCTATGAAGTGTAATGAGGGATTAGAGGCAGTGTCCATGGCACCCAAACCCAGTGGGTGTGTTGGGTGCTGCTGGCAGGAGAAGGTTTGAGAACACTGAGGCAGGGGGGCAGCAGCATGGCACCAGAGAGGACAATGAGGACTGGAGAGTGCTGCTAGGGTGTGCAAGGAGAAAGATACATAGTGATGGGACAAAGATTTCCAGGTAGCTGCTCCTCCTTTCGTCAAGGAAGGAGTGTGTACGCTGCGGTCACGTGTCCTTGCTAGATGCTGACAAGGAATGCTGAGACTCCACCAGGATCTCCTCTGGGAAGTTCTTATACCCCATGTATTGCGTGTCATTTCTCCTCTAGGGAATGATTAAGAGTCTCATTAGTGCTGCAATTCTAGAGATCTCCTGATTGTTCTTGAATGTCCCTCCCTGCACTATCAGCATGGAGAGGTGTTTTTCTGTGGGGGAAGAATGGGACCCCTGCCTGTGTTCATCAGCAGTTGGGAAAGGAGGTGCCCTCCTGGAGAAGGCACTGAGGAGGTGGAGGTGAGGCAGAAGGGGATATTCTGGATGGCTGGTAGCCAGAAGTGAGAGAAGTCCTTTCTGGACAGGCAGGGCTGGTGCAGCTCTGCCCTTCTTGCTGATGCTGTTCTGAGTACAGTTAGCACAGGCTTTTAATCCTCCACCAATGCAATTAACTTCTCCTAGATACCTTTTCTGCAGGGCAGGAATTGTCCTAATTATTTTGTGGTTCTGGCAAAATCAATTTTTGTTGTTATTCCCCCTGCATTTGCATAGTAAGCCATGCTGACCAGTCAGCAGCTCTGAAGAAAGCATCCCAGAAATGCTGCCCCTCCAGTTTTGGCAGCCCGGGTGACTACCCAGTTTATCTCCTTGGATGTGCTGGCCCCGCTGAACTCCACTATATTCTTCCTGATCCTTCATTAGCCCTAGGAAAGAAGATGTTGGAGCAAAGGGCTCATTTGGGAGTTTGGTGTGTACTGTTTGGCAGGGTAAGCGTGAACAGAAAGCTGGGTCATTTAAGTATTTCAAAAAAAGGAGAAGAAAAGGTTGAAACTTCCTTCTTTAAAAAAAGCCCTGAAGCTCAGACACTGCTTTGCAGTCTCCTCCTCCTTCTACCTTGTGAAACTATACCAGTCCAACAAGGTCCCTTACTCCTCACCTTTTGCTTCTGGGGAAAAAAGAGACATGCAGAACTGGGAAAGACCTCCAGGGTTAATGACTCTAGGCACTCCTGTCTCAGCAGGCAGGTTGCATTTGAGCGATCCTTCTCTTAAATTCATGAGGTTTTTACTAAAAGCAAAGTATGTTTGTTTTTTTGGGCCAAAACCCTATAAGGAAGTCAGGGTTGCCAGCACAGTGACTAGTACCTTTCTTCTAATTCTTAACACCACCACTCTCAATGTCCGGTTGACATCAAATGTCAGCATTGTTGTGTAGTTTCCTCTGCCTGACAGAGGTAACACTGCTATCCCTCAGGTTCCAGGAGATGTTCCACTGCCCACCCAGCTGAACTGGGTGCCTGGATGCCCCTTGCTCCCCATGCCTGCTGCCTGGCCGAGCTGGCTCTCTGCCTGACCCCATTTGTGTGCCACTGCCTCTGCCAGCTCCTCGCCCTGACAGGCTTCCCCTTGGCTCACACCAAGCTGGTGTACAGAGCAACAACAGGTACATATGTGTGGAAACGTTCTTGTTGAGGAGATGGGTCTCAGCTTCATAAAAAGGAATGGTACTCACAAGAAACCAAGGCAGGTAGAAGGCAGGAGGCTGCCTTACCTATTAGACAAGATCAATGCAGTATGTGCAGAGCTAAAGTGAGATAAAAATAGGCAAAATCAAGGTGAAAATAAGATCAGATGTACTAAAACTCAGCCTTGGCGAAGAGAAGGCAGGCTGCTATTTATTTGGACAGGACAAGAAGAACCACAAAAGACCGAAGGGCAGTGCAGTCAAATTGGTATCCAAGAAGAAGGATTTTGACTGTTAAACCTCTGTGTTCTTGCACTGACAGATGCATCGCTGCCATGCAGCGAGCTGTGTTTGTGTTAGGCAGCAGGTATGGGATGACTGTGCGCCGTGTAATGCCAAAGTGTAAACTTCTCTCTTTCTTTGTATAAAAGCTCCAAGGATATCCCAAACATAAGACCCTGCATTTCAGATTTCTCTGTTTAGTCTGTGTGCTATAATTTAATCTAATATGACAAAATATTTGTAATCATGCATTTGGTTTGTCACGTATGTTTTACTGCTGATCCGAAGCAGAATTAGCATCCCGCTTCTGATGCTCTTTCCTTAAAAGAAAGAAAAAAGCCTTCCTGTCCAGTGCTGACGTGATCTTTTGCTAATCTATGGCGATCAAGTTTTATGACCCAGGGTCACACTAATCCTCAGTGGTGATGTAGTTACTATAGTTTCACTGATAGAACAAGGTTTGCACACTGCAAAGCGATGCAGGGCCTGTTTCTGGCCGGGGCCGTTCTGAATGTCTGCACGGACCTTGCTCAGACCTCTCAGTCTCCCTTGTAAATAGGTTCAGTGACTCTTTGAACCAAGGAACGCCCCTTTCCTGGTCATTCAGCTCTTTCTTCTTTGCTCACATGCTTCTGGGGGGATTTAGCATCGTTCTGGACTTAATGTGACTTTGGAGATTGAAGTTGCGTGGTGGGAGTAAGGGTGGGGGAAGGGAGAAGTTGCTCAGATTTTGTCCCCTGCTTCATAAAAACTTGTATTGTCATTGACTTGCAGATAAAGTAATCTTCCTAGGAGAAAAGTTACAGTAAAACTGCAAAACTATACAACTGGCAAACTTTATGACTACAGATATTAAAAGTTCAGTACTGTCTTAAAAACTCAGCCTCTAGTTTTCTCTCTCTCTCTTTCTCTCTCTCTTTCTTTCTCTCTCTCTTTCTCTCTTTCTCTCTCTCTCTCTCTCTTTCTCTCTCTCTTTCTCTCTCTCTTTCTCTCTCTCTTTCTCTCTCTCTTTCTCTCTTTCTCACACCTCAGACTCACTATGTGTCAGATTGGAATAAGAATAGTTTTTACTTTTTCACCAATTTATCTTAGAAAATAGGATAATACCATATTGATTAGTGTGGGGCATGGCAAGCTCAGATTCTTATCTGCTGGGTTTATCTTCTAACTAGCAGGTATGCTATGAGTCTGTTATAAAACAGAAGAGGAAAACTCCATAAAAAAGTGTTGTATTGCTTACATAAATACTGCCATGATTGCTGGTCGCTAATTTTTTAGAAACCAATAAAACTCTTAGAGTTCACTTTTAAGTTTTGTCGATTTTTCAATCCATTGCTTTAAATTGAGCTTAAATTTAAATTCACTGGTTCAGAGTGCCCTGAGAAAATAAGTATTCTCAATTGATATGCAGTTTTCTTGTGTGCTTCTTACCCACAGGAGGAAGAGCTGAGGGGGCTTGGTGTGGAGCAAGGCACAAGCGATACCACACGTGGCTGTCTAATGTGAAGGTCCTGCTTGGTGCTGGGCAGGATTTTTCACATGCACGTTCCCACCCTCCGTCTCTGCCCTACGACCTGTAGTGGGGGAAGCTGGGCAATGCCTCCTCCCATTTTGTTTGCCCTGCAACTGGAGAATGCCCTTCTCCAGAAATGTCAACCCATGTCAAGCAGCTTTCAGCAGCTCTAAATTTGCTAATGGCATTAACTTACTTTAAATGCATTTCCCCTTTCAGAATCTCTGCCCTTTGTCAGTGGGATGGGGCTGGTCTCATTTTGAGTTTGAATTGTGGAAACCTTTCTTCTGACTTGCTAGACGAGCTCTATGTTGGATGTAGCAAATGCAGTTTGATATCTCCAGCAGACTGTCTCCTCTCTGTTGTGTATCTCATCCCGTAAACTCTTCTCAACCTGGAGGCAAAAGCTGAAATGTCACAAAGCAGGCAGCTGCTTCTTCCTAAAACACCTGTGAGTCAGTCCCCAGTGGGCATGAAGATGAAGATAACCTAGAAGACTTGCAGGGGCAAGCTTCATTCATCACCTCACAGTTCCTTGCTAATCTGTTTTAACCCTCCCAGACACTTTTTCCCTCAGTCTTAAAAACAGATCAAACTTCTTGTCAGTCAGGAGGACTATGCTGGCTATTGGATATAGGAGGAAGCTAGGGTTCAGGAACACCTGATCTGAGTCTTGAACTGGTATGCATTAAGGTGTCTGTGAGCTTTGATTTCAGTGTATAATAACAGCTCTTATTTCCATTATTGTGAAAGGATCTTCTGACACACTGGACACCTGATTACAAACTAGCGTTGTATGTTGTCTCCTTGGTGATGCAGTTACCTTTCAGTAATAATTACACAACATTAACCATGATACAGAGATAAATTGTTGAATTATTCTTAATATCTTGGGAAAAGTTTCGTAATTGTCCCAGATGCCACATAAGTATGCTTTTTATCTGAGAGAAGAAAGGAGCTTATACACAGAGATTCCGCTTCCCTTCCCACTCCTTTTTTTTTTTTAAATACAGTATCTTCTGTATTTCAGGTTAATGAAGGTGATGTACTAGTTGATGGAGAAGAGACTCTTGTAAACTCTAGTGTTATATGCCCAACATGTCCATGTGTAGTTTTAGAGGCAAAACAGCCTGTTTGCTGAGGCTTGATGTAAATACTCCCTGCTCTTTTGTTTTAGTATCTTGTAGCTGAGCTGTCTCTGGAGAAAGTGAAAAGAATTTAGGCAAAAGAATGAAAAAGGCTGGATTACTTAGCCGTGAAGCAGGGCCAGGCTGATACCACTGCCTATTGTATCTCCAGGCTGCAGGGTCAGGCTGAGGGTGAGGTAAGTGCAGTTTGCTTTGCTTCATGGGCCATGAGGGGTTCTGATTTATAGCTGTGCTCTACCCTATGTCCTTGCATTGTAAAACTCATCCTTATAGTTAAATAAATTCAGAACCCACCAATTATTTGGTTTTTTTTCCTGTGCATTTGAGGTTGTGGAGGTGCACCCTTGATCATGTTTTAAGTTATTTGCCACAATCACAAAGGCTAGAGCTGTATTTGTTTAGAAACAATCCATCCACACCCACTCCCCAAACAAAAGCTGAGTAGCTCACTTCATCATCTGGAAGCAAAGTTTTCAGAAACTTCAGGAATAACGTAAGAATTACTAAAAAATGGTAATCAAAGTTACATTTGTACTTGAGTTCATGGTAAAACACCTGTTGTTTGATACAAAGGCCCTGACAAGCACTGAGACCAATGGCTTGTAAAGCCTGCAAGATGCTTTGAAAACGTTTTGACAAGAAGTTGGGTGGAAGCATGAATATTTTACAGTCTTGTTTGTTGTTTTTTTTCTCTTGCATTGCTCTCTCTGAGTAGCTACTCTTCACAAAAACTGAACTAAAAGCTTTTTGTTTTGTTCAAATGTTTTCACTTAACTCTTTGTTAAACAATTATTTTGTTCTTCTCAGACGACTTTTCCATACATGGATATAAAGACTTGGCAGATATATTGGCTAAAAATAGATTTTAAACCTGAGAAATTATTTCAGCAGCTAATGTAGCCTTTTTGTGTACCTGGAAACTTGGGTCACTTTTGCAGTAACAAAAGACCTTGTGATTTCTTAGAACAGCACAACTTACAGCAGGGTAGTTTGTCCAGCTGACAAAACTATGGCCCCAATTTAATTGGCAATGATGAATTTTCCTTGGAAATTCTCTTATTTTTCAGTGGTGGAAACTATTAAAAGGGGAGAGAGAGACATATCTATACTGTCTCATGTATTCTTTCAGACTAAACAAAGGCTTACAAAGAATACTGAACCTGATGATACTCATAAATGTTCCCTTTCCCCCTCATTTTCCCTCCTTCGTTAGTGATAATCTTCAGTAAGGGCAGGCAATGGGAAGCTTGAAACACAGGAAGAAGCAGTTGAGCAACGACTAATATAAGCGAATTTCTGATACCACATGAGTTCTTTTTTTAAAAAGCAACTAACAAATCACACATTGAGGAATCCATCAAAATGAGTTATAACAAATAAAAGAACTGTGATAAAAGATAATCACAATTTACAAAGCAACATTCTGTATGGGAAGGTGAAAGAATGGGATAAAATTTCAGTGGAGATGAGGCTTGCAATTTATTTTACAAGAATTAATATGGAAGGATCTTAATCTGTTACGAAACACAGTGAAGTTCATTAATTAACAAATGATTTTAATATAATATAAATAATCTCATATCATTGCTTTTTATCTGTATTACCTGCGAGAGTTTTCAATAAGTATATAAATTGATCTAGAAGATACAGGGATCTTT
>WAAG01004071.1:11584-25345 GCA_013390105.1 Tichodroma muraria
AAAAAAAAAAAAAAAAAAAAAAAAAAAGGAAAGTAGAAATTATTTTCACTTTCTCTCATCCCAGAGAAAACAGGAAAGCAGCTATTCACAATTCTGCCCTCAAAAATGTGTTATAGCAAAATACATGTCCCAGAAATAAGATTACGTGCACTTCCAGCCACAGCTACGGGCCTGGATGCAGAACTGCAACAAGAGCCTTGGCTATTTAGCTCTTGTGCTACTCTGGCCTTGCAACAGAGCAGAGGGGATCCCATTTGGTCCCTCACACACATGCACACACAAAACCACACAGAAAACAGTGTCTTTCCCAATCAGTATCACTGCACGTGCCACTGTACTCACCACAGGAGTAGAAAGATGACACCATCCTATTTTTCTGGACCAGCTTCCCTACTTTACGTGCAAAGCAGAGGATAGAGATAACTCCAAATATTGCAAGAAGGGTGCCAAGTACAAGATTTCCATCTGGACAAAAGGAAGAGAGCAAATGCATGAGTGACTAAGAAAGGAGCCTCGGTAAGTGCTAGAGGAAAAACAGCAAGTAAAGATTTGCAAATGGTAGGGAGAAAAAGGATAATGGTTTGACAAAGTGGAAATTATAACCCTTTCCAAAAGGCATTAACAGAACAACACCCCACAATGAAAAGACTCCACTGCCCTTCAGTCCCCTGTGTACTCACTCAGCCCAGATGAAGTCGGTGAGGTAGCGACTGGGCTAGGACACCGCAAGCAGTCTTCTCCAGTGCAGCTGGAAGAGCAAATCAGAGAGGTGAGCACACATGCAATGAAACTCTAGCCATCTGCAACCTCCTAATTAACAGACAAGTCAAGATGAGCCTGCAAAGCAGAGCAATCCAGTGTGACTAGTGACTTTGGGTTCTTAGTGGGCTGATGCCTACACGGAGGAGACTGAGGGTGGCAGAGGTGAAGACCTACTTGCCCCAGAAAGGCAATTAGAATATTGTAAAGTTATGTCTAGACAGAAAGAGTCGTGAGAAGAATTTCCTCCCCCTGTGGAGCTCCTGCTCTCTCCTACTCAGTGGTGGGGCACACAGAGTAAATAAGCTCACCTGTTGCACGGCTTGCAAATATTATTACGTGACAGGAAGAATTGAGGCTTACACCTGCAAATTGCATCTTTGTTCTTTGAACCTGTAGAGGGAAAAAAAACAGACACTGCTGCCATAATCTGGACAGAGAAGAAAACAAAAGGAAAAAGATCTGCTCCAAGATGGATGAGAGATTATCCTTTTTTAAGCCTGGAAAACTGGTACTGAAGTAGAGATACAGGATTTGACCTACATATAAAAACAGAGTTGAGGGAGGATAAAAGTAATAAAAATAAGAGTGTCACTCTCCTGAAGGTGAGCACCTCTGTAGAGGCTTGGAAAGGGACTATAATTACAGAGCAGCTGGAATTAGTGTAATGCGCAAAAAGCAGTAAAAGTCACTCAAGTTCAAACACGACAGAAAGAGGAAACCACATTAGTCAGCCCAAGATGAGGGAGAAGTGGTCCCTGAGCAGCTGGGACTGGTGAGGAAGTGAGTTCGGGGCAGGGAGAAATCACTTTAAGTCATGGGATACATAAGCACTCTTCTGATGTCATGAGTGGAAGGGATAAGAAATGAAAGAACTATCACCTCTAGGCAAGTCACAGGAGAGAGCCTGAATAAAACAGGTGTGGGGAGGAGCAGGCAAGAACGGTGATGGGAGGACATCAAACTGCATGAGAGGAGGGGAAAACGTACTAGAACAAGGAGCATGCATTCTGTGGTGAGTGAGGGAGGGGAATAAAACAGTTCTGCATCAGCCAAGAGGGAAGGAAGCTGCTCAAGGAAAGTGTGCAATGATGACCCTTGAGGAGAGGCTTAAGTGTGGAAACTGTGACAAGATGATTGAGCACTAGAGGGAACACATTCACTAGTGAAACAGCAAACCTCACACCAGGCAGGGTAAGAGATGGGAAAGAGATCAGGAGCAGCGTAGTTTGCAAAGAAGAGAGGACAAAGTAAGACAAGGTAGGGTGTGGGAGCAGCTGGACTGGAAGCACGGGCCTGCTGGATGATTAAAGAACAATGACTGAATTAATTATAATTGTATCTTTTGTATAGATCATGACCAGCTGAATAAGATGTTCAGAGGGGAGTGTGTGTGCTTGGGCTGGAAGACAGCCACTAAGGATGTACACGAGGACTTGGAAGACCAGTCAAGTGAATGGGCACGGATGTGTGATGTCTTGTTTGGCTGCACAGTTGGATCTGCCTGTGCAGCCTTATAAAAGAGCTAATCAAGGGAATAAAGTCAGTTAGTGTTGCATCCAATACTGCCTCGTGCTTTCTCAGTCATCACATGAAAAGAAGACATTTAAGGGACACAGAAAGAATTAGACTACAGACAGCAGTGTTTGTTTAAGACCTCTGATTCCTGACTGGAGATGAGGCACCTTGGGGCAGCTAACACGAGTACTTCTCCCAGACACCGGCATCATCCCAAGGTAATGCCCAATGCCACTGGGTATAGTTCAGCATTACTAGCAGCTCTTTACTTTAGAACACTGCACAGAGCACTGCGGTCGTTCAGCAGCTGACTGACAAGCAGTTCAGCTGAGCACTGGCACCAGAGGTATTTTCATCCATTGGACTTGAAGTGCTCCCAGCAGTTGGTAGGGGAAATACAGTGAGCATCAGGAGAAAGACAAATAAGGCAGGCAAGGGGAAACCTGCTCTAGAACATAAAGACCTTGCTTCAGGACAGGCAAGGCAGAGGCACCAAAATTAAGTAGAAAGTAGCTCCTCACAGCAGCCAAAACCAAGAAACCATTCAAGGACAAAAGAAAGCAGCTATGATAGGAAACAGGGATTGATGCCAGAGCAGGCAAAAAATAGCAGTTTTTGTGGGGAAAGAGGGCAGATAAACCCCAGAGTTGGTCCTAAACTACCATCTTTTCAGTGCAAGGCATTGCAGCACATCAGAAAGTCTACCCTACGACAGTACATCTGCACTGGAGCCATATCCATGCCATACTCACAGCTGGCAATAATCCCATGGTCACACAAGCTGCAGTTCCTACACTGGAAGTATTCAGACTTGGAATCAATCTGATACTGATTCTTCTGACAGCCACATACAGTATCTTGCTGTGGGGTGCAGGGGGTCTCTACTATCTGATGGAGATCTGAGGAAAGAAAGGAGAAATAATTACTCCAGCCTCGAAGTTCCTTCACCTTCAACTGAGAGCACTGTTATGATGACAGGTATTGTTATCCCCTAATTTTCACAGAAAAAGGCCAGAAAGGCCTGCAAACTGTATCTCAGACTGTACTAATTTGGTAACCCTTATTCCTGCTGTCCCCAATCTGTCCCCATACACTGTCTTACCCATTCAATTGCTTACTTTTCCAAGCTCCCTCGCTCACCTTGCCATCCCCTCCAGCCCTCATCCACCACCACGCTCCTCAGATCCTGCAGATCTGACAGCAGCTCACCTGTACGGCAGTGTGTGCACGGGAAGCATTTAGACACGGTGTTATGAACAGCTGTGAACGTGCCATTGGCACATGGAAGGCAGACAGTTGCCTGGTCAGGCCCATCACAGTCTTTTGCCTTGTAGGTACCTGCAAGAAAATCACTTAACAGAGCTCTGACAGGAAGGCAAATGCATTGTCTTAGGGAGGACAGGAGTCACTGGTTCCTCAAAGAAACCCTGGAGTTGATGGTGTAAGGACCAAGTATGCTTCCTCTCACCAGTGTGAATGACACTGACAGCCCATAAGAGGAGAAAAGGAATAAGAATAAATAAAAGGAATAAGAATTTATCTGGGTAGGTACCAAGCAAAGGGAGAGCTGATTAGCCCTAGGAAAGAAAGTGTTTGAAAGTGCAGGACAGGGAAATGCCTCCAAGGTGAGAGTCATTACTACTTTGTATTTATTTTGTGTACCTGCATGACACCTCATGCAGCAGTGGGTCTTTCTGGGGTGTAGGTATTGTCCCAGTTGACAGTGCATCTGTTTCTTCTCTCTCCTCAAAGGGTTAGAGGGGTCTCTTCCATCCAAAGCTACCCGACGGACTTGCAGTCTATATGGCACTGGAGTAATTTCTACAGATTCTTTTGTCAACACACAGGCAAATATTACAATAACCTAAAACAGAGAGGAAGGGAGGGAGGGAGAGGAGAAAAACAAGGTGAGAAAACATTATATCCTCCTGCAGACTGCACCTCTGACTTCAGCACTTAGAATTAAATCATATGAGTTCAGTTGACTTGGCTAATTCTGGTAATGGGACCCTCCACTGGCAAATGTGTGGGGGGAGATTATTTACAAAAATAAACCCCAGCAAACTGATGCCTGCCATCTGTGATATTAATATACCTTAATATTCAATGGCCTTTACAGCAAACTGGTTGTACATAAAACAAGTATTTTTCATGATGTGCAGTTTATACATGGAATGCCTTGAAAATGCTACAGCTTGCATAAAAGTTACACAAGAGCAATGTTTTTATTAAGGAAGGCAGTAAGGCTGTACACGTAGAAACAGTTCCACAGAGAAGAACACATCCAGTGCTTGCAGTTCCACTGAACAAATACACAAGACGGGAAGTTTGGAATAAGGTGGCAAAGGAGGATTTCACTGCCTGCAAAGTACAGGAAATCTTCCAAAACACCACCTGAGCAAGCCAGACCTAGAAACATGGGAAAGTTAGGTTTTTGACTTCTCCTCGTGTCAAACGTACATTCTTCCTCTTAAACTGCAGCTGTTAACAATCAGCCCGTACACTTTGACACAAAAATACACAGTGTCCTCTTTTTTTAACTCCATTAAGATTAGATTTCTATTTTTCCACTTGAAAGTTTCTGTTGTCATGCCAATCTTAACCGAAATACTAAGATTGGCATGAGTGCCATACGACTGTAAGAGAGTGTGACTTTGCACACCCCCACACACATGAATCAAGGGTTAAAAGCACAGCCTGTAGCAATAATGAAGGATGCCGTTCCCTGGACACTGTTTTCAAGACACTATTCCCAGCACTGAAATTGAGAAATACACTGTTTATGTAATGGCCAAAAGGTCTCCACTGTGGTAAGACCACAGCACAAATGACTCATCAGCAAAAGATCCTGTAGGAGAAGGATGGTAACAAGATTGCAGCATATCACAAACACAAGTCCTTTGCCTGTTGGCCCAATAGAAAAACAGACCTGGGGTGTGCATTTCAAACATTCAGATAAAGTAAAAACATACAAGAAGAAAAAGGTTAAAAAAAAACCCCAACAAAACAAAACCAGGTAAAAACTTGGCCCAAGATCTATGAAACCTGAAGTCAGCAAGTTTCTACAGCAAGGACCCATCCCACACCAACCAATGACTCCTGAATAGTATGAAAGATTTGTCCAAAAACTACTTTATAGTACCATGAAGTCCAGCAGCATGATGAAGACTTGACAACCTGCATCCCTTCATCCCTTGTCATCTTCTTTGCACACAAGTGATCCTGGCCACACTATCTGGACATCCATGTGTTGATGCTTCTGAGTATGTTACAGATGTACCAATAAACTCTATGCATCAGATCATGTGAATGATGAAAATCAACTAATTTTTTTTTGCAAATGAACACTACCCCACCAGCATAATCTCACACAAACTTTTACTACACTACCTTCCCTCTAATTGTAATTGTTTTCCCAGCTTGTGTGTTTGAAAGTGTTTCTTTGAAGATGACCAGCAGTACAGGCACAGCAGCTTCAGTTCCTTTTCTTTCTTTTCTTTTTTTTTTTTTTTTTTTTTTCACCTGGGCCATTGTTTTGCCTGTACTCNTCAGCTAGGACAGTGTTGTAAATGAAATCCTATAAAACTGATTTAATAACAAAATTAAATCCAAAACCACTTGGTCCTTTAATTTAGCAGCAATTTGGTTTAATCAAGTATATAAGTAAAAATTTTACAGTAATTGATTAAGCACGCTTAAGGTTTGGATAAAGCATGAGCAAAAACCACCCGGGATAGGGGGAGGGTGATTCTCACCCTACCTCACGTACAACACAAAGTACTTCAAACTAAACTTATATACTGTACGCTAATCTATATTCATCAATGCTTCACGTAAAGTTCCTCCTACTTTCAACGTCTCAAATCTACATCACTGTACTACATAGCGCATGCTCCACTTGTTAGGGGGTCTTCTGTCTTCCTTTGGTGGTCTTTGGATGAAGGCTCATGGCCTTCCTCGCTTGTCCTCTGCATAACCCCACAGGCTGCACTTGCGCACTAAGTTTTGTATTATATAACTAAGCATTATATTCCCAAAAAATTCTTACTTATCATAGATAAAACTACTGCTTCGACTCCCTACCTTAAAATAGTCCCAAATTTGTCCATCTCAAGGCCCTTTCTCAGACTCCCTACCTTGGAGTACTCCCAACTTTGTCCATCTCTATCTTTAGACATCCTGTATTTTGTAACATCTGTATGGGCCCATCTCCTTTATAACACTTTTTCATATATATATAACAATTTTCTAAATGTTAATACAATTACCATTTAGCATGAATCATTTTCATTTATTACAGAGAGTTACAGCAAAAGCAAAGTAAACCAATAAGGGTAAACCACAGTGCTGATACCGATTTTGTGGTAGCAAGCTTAACAAAAATAGAATGAAATGGCTATGACAGCCCTACACAGTCCTGTTTCTCTTTCAGAATTAAAGCCTTGGAGAAAAAGGTACATACATAAAAGCAACTTAAAACCTCAAGAAGGATGGAGATTGCAACTCTGACAAAGCTAAACCATTGTTTTTCAGAGAGCTCTTACATATTCAGTAGACCAGATGCTAAAATGGTGAACAAGAAAAAAGAGAACCACATATTTAAATAGATACCATTTCAGACTTAATTAGCTGACCACAGAATAATTGTAAGCCCTCCAACAACTCCTCAGTGAAACTAAAAATTGTTTCAGCAGCTGATATAACAAGATTTATTGCTTGCAGGAAAGTGGATAAAAGATCCTTCACACAGATGGTCTGACACACAGTAACAATAAAAACATCCTGATTCTCCAGCTAGTGATTAATCCCCTGGTATGAGAATATAAACAGTCAGCCCATAAGTCACACAAGTCAGCAACAGAAAGAAGGTGAAAGCATCAAAGATTAACCCAAAAATACGGAGGAAATTGGACAGATACGCTTTCAAAGCCAAAATAGAAGTGTTTTTAATTTTTCAGATTAAGCGGAATCATGCTTGCAAGTGTCACCAAAGCAGAGTTAACACATTACAGACCACAATCTGAGGAACAGAGAGTCACAGGCCACAAGTGACTCACACTCCAGTGACTTGGCCATTCAGCAAAATCATTCACATGATGGAAGAAAACCAAAAAACACCACCATCTTAAGCAGCTCCCCAAGCCATTCAGCAATACATTGATTTATACTAATGAACAACTTCATTGAATTCAGGTAATACATGAAATTAGAACAGTCTGTTCCGTTCCAGCTGGAAGGCACATAACTCGTGGTATACGAACTGTAACAACCATATTACAACGTGGACTGCAGAACTGATCAAAATCCTCAGCGAAACCAGCCTAAGAGGGTATGAAGGTGACCACACGGCACATGGTGACCTGGTAGTGAAAGAGTGACCCAATGAAGAGTGAGAATACCCCATATAATAAAGCTTTTGATCCAGGCTGTCGCTTGAGGGACAGGGAGTTTAGACTGTAAGGGTGTAATTGCCCAAGGATTTCTTTGTTGAGGTCCCTCTGTTGAGGCACCTGGCTTAAGCTACCATGTAACACAGTTGATTTGTGCCAATAAATCTGTCTGATGGAGATGAGACCCTGATTTAAAAAAAATTCTTTAGCAGTTCCCCTCCTCTGGACACATTCAAGGACCTGCAAATCCTTAAATAGTGAGGCTACAAACTGCTGCCAGCACTGCGGGTGAGGCCGCACCAGCGTTGAGCCCAGGGGATGATCCCCTCTCTGCCCGGCTGTGCTGCCGCCTTTGATGCCCCCCAGGACACGGTTTCTGCCCTCTGGGCTGCTGGGCACACCCCGCTGACTCCCACTGAGCTGCTGCCACCAGCACCCCCAGGGCCCTCCCTGCAGGGCGCTCCCCAGACACTCCTGTCACAGTTTAGATTTGTGCCCAGCGGTAACTCTGTCCCCAGATTCAGGTTGCAGCATTTGGACTTGTTCAATTTCATTCCAATAATCATCACTCAATGCTCCAATTTATCTGGAATAAATACATTGAACAGAGCTGGCCCTAGAACTGAGCCCTGAGGAACACTGCTGGTGATCAGTGGCCAGCCAGATTTAGCTCTGTTTACCAAGCACTGAAGCCTCAAGACATCGGTAAGAGTTTGCCAAGGCAAAGTTTACAGGTCTTCTGCAAGAGAAATAAGCTGAATTTCCACTGATAGATGTACAGCATGCTCCACTTGCCAGGATAAAAAAAAACAGTACCCACTAAGCAACTTCACAGAGACAATGTGTATTACCTAAGCCAAGTGATAACTCAAGCCACATGCGATGCACACCACTGATTCATACCTATTCACTCATTTCAGTGAGTAGGGACTACCCAGGGAAAACAGAGTCAGCAGAAACTCTAGGGTTTACTTCTGAAACTGACACAGGAATAACCAAAATATGGCAGAATGCTGCTTCCCTAAAACATCCACCCCTCTGGGTGACAGCTGTGTTTCCTGCACATTTTCCTCACACGTAAGGCGACCCTGGTTCCTCCCCATACCACACACCAGCACACTGCAGATGAAGCTGCCCAGCACCTCATCTACAATGAGAAAAGGCACAGCACAAGCCCAAAAGCTCTTCTATGCAAGGTTTTGACAGCTGAGACAGGAGTTACGAGCTTTTCCACAACTTTCACACCCAAATATTCTTGGATTACTGCCACCACTACAATTTACACCCTCGTTCCTGTTTCTGCCTCACCGAGCCATCCACAGAGACCTGCAAGCGAGGTGATATCCCCCCAGAGTAAGGCAAAGGAAGAAAGGAAGGGCAAAGATAAAAGTGAAGAGCAAGATGCCAGAAAGATGGGTGAGAGGGTGGAAATAAGGTGCATTTGAGAGCAGTGTTCTCAGGACAAGAGAGACGTAAAGCACGGTACCTGAAACAGACAGACAGCACAGAGGGAAGTGCAGCATGTGAGTGCAGCATGAAGTGCAGCTGCCCCATATTATCACCACACGAGGCTGGGAAATATCAAATTACTCAGCATGGATGGCTGCAGCCCTGCTGTGACTGCCAGGCTCCTTGCCTGCAGGGAGAAGGGTGAAGGAAGCAGGTACAGTGGCACACAGGTAATTTTGCTCTCTTTAATACTGTTGTTTCAATATTGCTTGAAGAAACAGTGCACCACACTAGTAGTCATAACTATCTATATTATGTTCTAAATAATTATGAATTAAGTCTTTCAGTCTCAGCATTATCATCAGCAATGAAATAAATATTTTATTCATATAAATATATTTAGTTTGTCATCCTTAATCCTCAGGGACTGAGTTGCACAAAGATTCCATTGTAATAACTTAATAGACCGCTTCTTTCAAAAAAGGCTTCCATTTTGCAAATTTCATTTTTAAACTAATTAACAACCTGAAAATAAGAGGCATTATGAATCATTAGAGTGTCTCAAACTATTTAGTAACGGCAAGTTACTTTGGCTTAAGAGTCCAGCATGATACATGCCCCATGCACAAGTATTCTACATATGAATCATCTGTTAGCCTTTTTATTGAGTCATAAAAAATTAGTCAGCTTGGAAGCTTGGACAAAAACCAATATCTTGCTCAAACTAATGAGCAACCAAAGAAATCAGGGTACAGGATTTACCCTTATGTTCTTTGTCTGGTTCATCCATTTCCAAAAGCTCTTTGAGGTTTGCATTTGTTTTAGTTTGCTATACAAAGATGAAAGGGAAACCAAAACTTCTGCTTTACACATTGAGAAATGTGCATTAAAGCAACATTTACAGGAAGCTTTTGACATTGCTCACTAAAATCTGGAAAGGACAAACGAAGGCTACAAGAGCTACTATTATAAATAATCATTCATTTTATCAAGATCAGATGAAAGAATACTGTATTTCAGGCCTTGTCTAAAATCAGGACACTAGTAATAGCTTTGATACAATGAAGAAAGGCCTTAGAAATCTTAAGTTAAAAACCAAGAGAAAACTGTGATTATTCATAAAGATTGTGGACTTCACATCATAAAATATCATAAAGTATATAAAGTTAGAAGGCTTTATGTTATTTTATATTATTATTTATATTTAATATTTATATATATTTATACATTTATTATAATTATTTATATTTAATAATTTCATATTAGCAGAGATTAGGAAAATAATGGAGAAGTCAGTAGGTGATAACAACCGTAAGAAAATTTCTTCGGAAGTTTTCCCTCCGAGGACACTGTGGTGACCACAGTGTCAGAGTGCCACGTTCACGGACCCTCGACGCCCCAGCACTTTGCCCGCCTGTGTTCAGGGCTGAGTTCGACTGTGCTGCTGTACAGCCTCACATCAGAGCTCTGATGGTGCAGGAGCCATGGGAAAGGCTCACTGGGGTCCTTACTTTTCTATCCTGAAATGATTTTCAGCTGGGCATGAGCCTTCAGCCCCTGCCCACTCTGTGCTACGGACCTGCTCATGCCCCTTTGTCAGTGACTCACTAGGTGAATTTTTAAGTCAGGTAATTGTCAAATGCCAAGTCCTACTCCTTGGAACAGATATATTCCTGTTTGGTTTAACAGAGAAATATGGTGACATTGCTTTGAGATGCACTTTCCACTGTCAGGTTCCTATGAGCATAACACAAAGATATGTGTTAGCAAAGGAAGCACTCAGCTATCCAGGGATTACAGAAGAGTACACAAGGCATCTGCCCCAAATACAAACAGGGCCTCTTTGTGATGACTAAAGAAAACGGGTAAGAAAGAGCAAAATGACAACGCTGGGTTTACCACAAATAAAACTGCTAATGCAGAAAATTGATTACTTAATGAAAGGGGAAAGGCATCCAAACTGACAGTACTGGTTACTTGTGAAAACATAAACTGCCACGTAAGTGTACTTAGCACAGACCCTAATAAAAACATTTCATTTGGCTAGAAGTAGTTAGTCCTAAAAATAAAAAATAAAATTAAATTAATAAGCAGTAAAATTCAATTAATCTGATTGGAGAAAACAATCAGAAATGCAATCAAATGCTATGAATTAGAAAAGGATTTGAGAACAAAATCAAGAGTGTTGTTATGACAATATATAAAGGACTGAATCTGGACTGTCGTTCTGGTCCCCAATCTTAAGAATATAAATTCACCCTGATATAATACAAAGAAAAGTAAAAAGGACCACCGCTGGTACAGACTGACTGCCACAAAGGGAACGATAAAATATACTGGTCTATAAAAGAGAAACTCGAGCCAAGGATACTGTAGCAGGCTCAAAGTCATGAATGCCAAAGACAAGGTGACCTGGGATGAGAATTCTCTGTCTCCTCCAACACAAGAACTAAGAGGCACTACGTAAGACAAGCAGCGGAGAGGTTCAGAACAAGCACAGGGAGGTACTTTCACAGCCAACATGTGGGTCTCCTGCGAGAGTGCTGGCTCTGCCAGACTGATCACCACACCCATCAGCAGAAGGAAAAAACCACGGCCAGGGATCCAACATATGAAGACGCCATTTCAACTTGGAAATCCCTATAGTCCCAGCCCACTGGAAGCCAGGAAAGTATCCTTATTTTTCGTTGCTGTACGCTTGCCCTGCTAAAAAATCCTTGGCAGACACCTGTGACTGGTCACTACTGGAAACAGGCTGGTGGCCCAACAGTTCGTTCTTACAATGCACTTGGTGGCCTGGTTTTCAATTTTTATATAACGTAGCTTCTAACTTCAAAATGGCAGTTTCTCCCTTTACTTTGAAAATAAATCAGTGCCAGAAGTACCCTTATGGCTATTTTGTCTTTTTTCTTCATAAAACGGAATTTTCTTTAATAAATTAAATTTCCATTATATCTATATTATATATATAGATATATATATATTTCTCTTTTAATGAGACAGAAAATACCCTGGCCTCAGTGAAGACAGACACCATTTTGTCCACTGTAAAAGTTAGGAGTGCATGGGGAAAACAAATGGGACCTGAAAATGAGTTTAAGGACAAGTAGAAAGAGCGAATGCATGGAAATAGGCTACAGGGAATTTTGAAGAATCACAGGAAACATACAAGAATCAGAAGAGTAGAAGGGAGGCATCAGGGGGCCAAGAAAGGCTATAAGGACAAATAGGATGATATGCAAAGTGAATGACAGATGGAAGGGCATGCAACAGAGTGAGACCTGTAACTCTGGGGGAAAACAAAAAGGATATGATTTTATTGAAAAGATAAATGTTATCTGTAGGGAGCAGAGTGTTATTGACAACTTGAAATGACATGCAAATAGGAAGGGGAAAACATCTTCAAAAAGAAATCCCACTGAAGGACACTTCCTCCAGTATCTTATTTAACTGAAGATAATATAGTGAATTTGGAAAATCCAGTAGGCTTTTCATTTTTTGCCAACTGAATGAATAATATCACATATAGTATCTGATTTAAACCAAAACGTGTGCGCCTCTTTTCTTAAGCCAGAAATACACTTTTCAGGTTTGCTAACTGCTTTGAAGTCTGTCCATAAGTCAACGCTTTATGTACCCGACCTAGGTCCCGAGATGGTACAGCTAGAGTCAAGGTATTCCTTCTCAGTTTTAGCTGTGTTGTCCTGCAACTGCTAGCTTTAAGTCTCTTACTAGGTTTCCATACCTTTCAAGCGGTAAAAAAAACCCCAAATCAAATCCAAAGCCTTCTGGAAGATAGCTTTGCACATGTTGCAACTTTCTGTCCGCAAATTAACAACTAACCCAACATTACAAGTCCAGCACAGACAAGTGCAAGTACCTGAGCATTACTAGGATGCTCAGGTATATAAGGATGACAGTTTGATCTTGTAACCTCTACAGCAGAATTTATAGCCATGTCACGATGCCGGGTGACACCACTCCACTGTCCCAGCTTTACCACACATCTGCTGATACTGGATAGCCATTCACGTCTGGCAATCAGGTTATTCATAAAACTCTCCTTATTCTTTTACAGCTTTTTCGCTCGCAAAATCACAACGGGCAGCTTAAAAGTCTTGCGCTACGAAGCCCGGCGAGGCTAAAGAAGATCTACCGGCAAAGCTGAACTTGCTTTTACACAAATCCCGTGGTTTGGGGCGTAGCTACAACCCACTAATCTTTGTTTAAACTCCCGCAGAGTGGCATCTGTGTGCGGCCGGCTGCACAGCGAAGCGGGGGCGGCTCGTCCGCGGCCCCCGCACAGCGGCGGCGGGAGCGGAGCGGCTCCGATCCCGGCCCGGGCGGCTCCGATCCCGGCCCGGGAGACTCGGTGCCCCGGCGAGCCCGGGCGCCCGGACCGCCCCGCNCCGGCGCCGGCACCAGCCTCCCCCGCGACGACGACCGCCCGCCTCGCCCTCCCGCGGACTCCCCGAGCCCTGCCCCCCTGCTGCCCGCCCCGGCGTGGGGCTGCCGAGACGGGAGCCCCAGCGCCCCGGAGAGGGCGAGCAGAAAGCGGGCTGTCCGCAGACCGGCAGCGACGGGGAGCCCGACGGCGGCCAGGCGGGGGGAGGAGAGCCCGGGCCCGAAAGCCCGACGGCGGACC